>JBBDGP010000052.1:0-97500 GCA_037952835.1 Lithobates septentrionalis | reverse complement strand
CAACGGGTGGCAAAATGGGACGCCACAGTCTGCCATTCCTGTGGCGTTGAAGGAAACTGGGGAATCAAACAAGAAACAAAAAATCAGTAAGTTTTAAAATAACATTGCAAGAACATTACACTTAAACCATTATTGCCCAGCATCAGTATAACATTAATTGAAATATTATTTAATAAATAATATATAAAGGCCCACTTATCAGATTGCTCACCCCCTCTGATGGCACATTGTTAAATTTTAGGGGGGGGGGGGGTGAAATTCTAAATCAAGTTTAAGGACACGCAGGGTTTGATTTACTAAAGGCTACAAGACTGTGCACTTTGAAAAGTGCAGTTGTTGCACTCTGCAAGTGCAGTTGCTCCAGAGCTTAGTAAATGAGGTAAGGCTTCATGTTGCAAGGAGTACCCAATCACATGCAAGGGCAATTGATCAAAAAACTTTGTTGCTTGCACATGATTGGATGATGGAAATCAGCAGAGCTTCTGCTCATTTACTAAAGCCCTGGAGCAGGGTGCAAATGCATTTTGCAAAGTGCAACATATATTTGCTTTTTGTAAATCAGCCCCACAGAACATTATAAAAAATTTAAGGGGGGTATTGTAAATCAAGTTAATGACACACAGACTATTTGGATGAATTGTAGGGGGGAGGGGATTGTAAATCAAGGTAATGACACCCAGACTATTTGGATGAATTGTAGGGGGGAGGGGATTGTAAATCAAGGTAATGACACACACACACACTATTTGGATGAATTGTAGGGGGAGGGGAGGGGAATGTAAATCAAGTTAATGACACACACACTATTTGGATGAATTGTAGGGGGGGTATTATAAATCAAGTTAATGACACACAGACTATTTGGATGCATTTTAGTAGAAAATAACTACAATGCAGCTGACAAAATACATTAAAAGTGAGTAGACTAGGTGGATAATGGATATGGGCCCAGCATTGCCTGCTGGGGAGGTTAGTGAAGGCAAATATGCATGCAGGACAAAAAAGAGCATTAAAAGATTACAGCATGCATGAGGACAAAGGGGACATTCACATTATATTGCAATGATGGTAAGTAGTGTTTGAGTAAAGAAATACATTACATTATCAAACATTAAATAAAATAACATGTGATGCTAATAAAGGATAACAATTCTTACCTTAATATAGTCCTTCTGCAGGACCTGAATTATGGCAGAACAGGTCTCAGGGATAATGATCCCCAGAGCCTGGGGGGAGATGCCTGTCGAGAACTTAAGGTCCTGCAGGCTTCTCCCTGTCACCAAGTAACGCAACGTGGCGACTACCCTCTGTTCCAGAGTGATAGCTTGCCTCATGCAGGTATCCTGCCTGCTGATATAAGGGGTCAGCAAAGCCAACAAACGGTCAAAAATGGCGTCCGTCATCCGGAGAAAGTTCCTGAAATCCTCAGGATTATTCTCACGGAGCAATGGCATGTGACAGAATTGGTCATGCTGGAGTAACCAATTCTTCGTCCATGAACTCCTCCCCACCCTGTTCATCGACTGGTCTTGGGCTGAAGAATTAACTACAGCACCAAGCACATACAATGCACGAGCTCTACAAGGAGTACGTACAGGTAACATGGCTCCAAAGCGGTCGGCTGGTCAGAACGCACTTAACAGAATGCACTGAAGAACAGCAAGGCCTGTGAAGAGCGACCTGAAAATCAGCAACAAGCGGACAATAAAACACTGATTACTCAATGCGAACTGACCACACGCACTGAAAAGCAGATACAAACCTCACAAGCACAGACTGAACAACAGTTAAAATGAACTGAAAAATACGAGTCTCACAAGCGCGAATCGTCTCTCACCAAACTTATACTAACACGAGATAAAGACGTGATTAGCAGAAGGAGCCCAAAGGGTGTCGTACGGGCTATTGAACTTCCGTTTTATAGTCTCGTCGGACTTGGTGTACGTCACCGCGTACTAGGCTGTCAGACTTTTGTGTGATCATATGTAGTTAAGTCCGTTCATTAGAAAGTCCGCCGCAAGTCCGTCGCAAGTCTGTCGGACGGGTTGTCGGACTTTTGGAGCCAAAAAGTCCGACCGTGTGTACGCGGCATAAGAGGTGTATCTGAAATAAATGCAATTAAAAAATGTGTGTAGGATTACCATCACAAATGCGACACTTGCTATTACAGGCAAAACACAATCTGCTGTGGGAAAAAAGTCCCTGATCCTTTCCTAAAATGGACCAGCTGCAAAATGCATAGATGTGAACGTGTACCATAGGAAACCATGTTAAATGTGGTATGTTTCTGCAAAAATGCACTAAAAAAACGCCTAGGTGTGAACGAAGGCTAACAGCAGTATCAGTGAGAGGAGGGAGCTGCTGAGCAGGAAGAGTTGAATAGACCGAGTCAGGCAGCAATGCACTGAACTTTTGAACTGAATTTCCCAGAGAGAGATTGCCAGGAGGAGGGGAGAGAGCTGCATTTTCCCTGGACTGTACAGGACACAGCTTTGTCTTGCCATGATGGGGCCCGGAGAGTGCACATCACTGTCCAATGTGCCCCCCCCTCCCCGCTGCATAATGGTGGTCTGAGCAGGATCCGGAGTGCTGAGTCTAGATGTACTGACAGATAGAGTCACCTACTGTAGGTTCAGAGCAAAGAGTGATACTCCAGAAAATGGGGATTATCCACTCTATGGTTTCGGTGTTGCTTTGAAACCACTAAATATTTCCAAACAACCTTCTAATAAATGACCTGTCATTTCCTATCCAGGGAGACAACTAGTTTCTCAGGAACATAAAGCAACTCAGGTCCATGTTCCATTTTATCCCATTAGTTCAGGCTACATTGAACTTGTGAAAAATGATGTCAGGCAACAACTGTTCTCCTCCGAAGACCGGCATCAGGGGTATGTAGAATTCAATGTTTGACTGGACCAGAGAGGACATTTATGACCAGAGGGGATATGTTGTCTGTGAGACACAGGATTTATTTTATCGCGGGGTAGATAAATGGATAGCCAAGCTGGGTTAGAAATCCAGGTAAAAAAGCAAATAGTGCACTGGTGACAAACAAAATTAGAGATTAGAAACAGGAAGATTCAGGAATGGGGAATAGATAACAAATGTACCCTGAGAACCTATGGAGGACTCTACAGATACTGAGTGGGATGTGTAGACCTCCTTTAAATGGAGAGATGGCCAATTGGCACATTCACAAGCACAGCACTGGAAAATGCAGTTGGGTAAGGCAGTTCAGGCCATATATTAACCAATTTTCTTAACTTCAAACACAGGCTGAAAGAAAGAAAATTGCTTGATTCCCCCATTAATACATTCAGTGTAGATGGGGAAATCCCTCCCTATAGCTGCCGGCAGTGATGGTATGAAAAAAATCTGGCAGGCTGGTTGTACTGAAGTTGATTGATGGATTGTGTTAGCGAAATTAGGCTGTACGCAGAGCACACAGCCAAATCTCCTGTCTCTAATAATAATAACATTTTCGTCTAATGATATAAATGCATCTTACCTAAAATCCCACGCATCCAAGTAATCAGACATCAACCACCATTACTCACGTTACCAGCTCAGCCTCAGTCAGCATCTCTGCCTCCCTCTGCCGTGAGACTGCTTTTATTAACACAAAAGCTTTCACAAACAGGAAGTGATGGTTCCAACAGCCAATCACTTCTTACATGGCAAGTGACATCACAGGATATGACCATATAAGGATTTAACACAGTAAATACAACCAATGAACAATGACTACAGGAGTCTTATGGGTGTGTCTGAGCAGAGACAGGGTGCATGCATGTTTTTAGAAGCCACATGGCTTTCAAACATTGACTCTGTCTCCAACCAGAACAACCCAAAAGTCTCCCGTATTTCCGTTGATAGAAATCCTTATTATACATTGTTCCAGAGAACAATGTATACCTGGATTATTCTACTGTCTTTGTGGACGAGAGATTATCGGCAGACGTACACTCATTGGCCCACAAATATGTTGATCAGGCACACGGGGTAACAAGAGCGCACACTCGTTAAACTGATAATGTCTTTGCAGAGCGAACACACCTCCCCCAGACGATCGTTCTGTGCATCGCACAGGAGCCCTTAGCTGGCGGACATGTCCCCACTCCACAAACATTTCTCTACATCCCCAGAGAGCTTTTCACTACCAAACGGATCTCAACCAGCGTCAGTCTGCCCCAGTCAGCTCTTTAGAGCGGGCTGCGAGAGAACGAACACTGGGAGACTTATGACAATACATTAAAATACATCATAAAATTTTCCACAACAGTCCCTCCTCTTATCATATGATCCCATGTGTCCCTCGATGAATCCTGATCTTCTTCTTAGTCCATAACTCTTTTCTTCAGGAGGGATGACATGGTGAGCTGTAGTAATCGCCGGTCGGTCTGGGATCCTCTGTGTCTTGTACGTGGGTTGGGCTTCGGGGCATCTCATCAGGGGAGATGTGGTCATCTGCTCAGGCTCTGGTCACGCGTCCAATCAGGCAACAGGAGCACCTCATCATGGCATATAGAAGGAATAGAAACAAAAACATGAGTAAATATACTCCTACTTCCGTCAACTATGATACGCTGCAAAACAAAATAATTAAATCCCCCCTTGTTCCCAAACCCTTAAAGGGATTAAATGTTTTGTTCTATTGACAAGTGTCTGTTTGGATTTTACTAGTTTGTCAAAACTCCTCACACCAATATGAACGTCACATATAGCATGTACCGCTGTCATCGCTGGGGCACTAGTAGACCCGACCATGTGTCCCCTTCTCTTTCTTAGCTAGTTGGGATGCTTTTCATTGTTACCCTTGCTAAAATGTATTAAACAAAAAAATATAAATAAACAAAGATACTGCTCTATTCTTTGTGGTTGAGCCGCTTCTTGCAGTGGCTGGCGTGGTCTCATTCCTCAAGCTTTTTTACAATGACCCAGTCACCTGGTTGGAAAGAATGTAAACTGGTTATTGTGTCAGGGTCCAGGAGGGACTCATGAACCCTGTGGTGGACCTTTTGAAGTTCATGTTACAGTGATTGCACCTACCCCATAAGCTGAGAATGTAGGTGTCAGCTAATCAGGAAAGTACAACTCTGGTTTTGGTTGACCTCCAAACAAACCTCATATGACAATAACCCAGACATCAGGACTGTGGTCACTGCATAACCTGTGTGTGGCTTCCCTTCTGGGGTGTAGTACCTGGAACCAGTGACAAAAAGGTTCTTAGCATCTGGGATGGGAGCCTACTTCACCAGACTGCTGCTTGCTGATTCAAATTCTATCAAAGAAAGACAGTCTTGGCACAAACTTGGTTAGAATTAGGGCGGTTAGTATTATTGGTTTGAAAATTTGTCATTCTCACCACTCTCATCTCCCCTTTTCTTCCTCCTCATTACAAACTGGAGCAAGACATGCAGGGTTTAGAAGGGTGCAGAAAAAAAAACCTGTGAAACAGCCTATGATACTTTTACCTTCTTATACACCTGCTTTCTATGTACATAAACTCCTTGGACCTGAAAAGATACTTATAAACAAAGGTTATTACTCTATCCTTCAAAGAATGGTAAACAATACAACATTTGTGTATATTGGTAAATTGTCACTGACATTCCACAAAACCGATAATAACGAAACCCTCTGTAAATCTTACTTTCACGTTTTTACTAAAATACAACAGCCGCAACATGCAAGAGGGCTGTCGCGGTAGGTTCAAACATATTCTTACATATTCTTCATGTTACTACATACAAACATTGAGAAGACTAAAACATGAGACAAACATTTAGATACAAGTGTGGGGGAGTTATTTCATAGTTCCTAAAACAAAAATGGAATGCTGCCTTCACTCTTTTAGCGATAGAAAAAGAATACAATTTGAAAAGCACAAGAGCATCTCAAAATCTTTGCCTGGACCAGCCACACAAATTTCAAAAACAGGCCTGTGTATTTTTAATCACACAAACGTGTACTACGCATCCATCAACTCACTCATCATTACATATTTCTGAAGCCACAGCTGAACTACTTCCAAGGTATTTTTATTATGGGGTCTTGTACCTCCAGACATCAAAAGTACCTTCCAAAGGAATACACCTTACCTGTACCCTCTGACCATATCTGCCAAACTTTAAGGGGTCTCATGTCCGGAGCCCCAAACCCAGATCTCATGTACTGTGCAGCTGTCTGACTGGTGTGGAGCCTCATTTTTTTCCTCCAACGCATGGACCAACATTACCCATGACGATTCGAATCGCTTATGATGGTCCCCTCCAGGGCACCCTTGCACTAGTTTTCAGGTCAGTACTGCTTAATGACTATTTTTACAGTAATAGCACCCGGCATTCTCCGATTATTTTACACGGCCTTCCGGTGTGCTATCCTCACATGTACATGCTCTACAACCGGTTATCGGAAGCCCTATACTGTAGGTGACGCGATATTGTGTCAATCTCGCCGCATTTATTGGCGAGATTTGACACCTGCGAGCCCCATCGCGGGAGCCAGCGCTGAGCTGGTTTGCTGATCGGGAAAGGAAAACTTTTCCTTTCGCGATGAGCGACAGGCAGTGCTGAAAGCTGTCTGGTATGAATCATGAGGGGGAAAGCCGCGCCAAATTTTAAATGAAAAAAAACGGCGTGGGTTCCCCCCAGGGGCATACCAGGCCCTTAGGTCTGGTACGGATTGTAAGGGGAACCCCCTACGCCGAAAAATCGGCATGGGGGTCCTCCCAAATCCATACCAGACCCTTATCTGAGCACGCAGCCCAGCCAGTCAGGAAAGGGGGTGGGGACGAGTGAGCGCCCCCCCTCCTGAGCCGTACCAGGCCACATGCCCGCAACATGGGGGGTGGGCAGTTTGGGGGAGGGGGGCGCCCTGCGGGCCCCCCCACCCCAAAGCACCTTGTCCCCATGTTGAGGACAAGGGCCTCTTCCCGACAACCCTGGCTGTTGGTTGTCGGGGTCTGCGGGCGGGGGTCATATCGGAATCCGGGAGCCCCCTTTAATAAGGGGTCCCCCAGATCCCAGCCCCCACCCTATATGAATGAATATGGGGTAAATGGTACCCCTACCCATTCACCTAGGGAAAAATGTGTCAATAAAAAAACCCACACTACACAGGTTTTAAAAGTAATTTATTAGGCAGCTCCTGGGGTCTTCTTCCGACTTTGGGGGTCTTCTTCCGACTTCGGGGGATCTGCCAGCTTCGGGGGTCTCTCAGGCCTCTTCTCCCTCTCTCCGGTGTCGTCTCCGTGCTCTCTGGTTCTTCTCCGGTGCCTTCTTCCTTCTGCCGGGTTCCTCCACTATCTTCTGCTCTTTTGCCGCTCTTTTGCTAGCGGAGGAGCCCGGTCTTCTGCGCTGTCTTGTCCCCTCTTCTCTTCCAGAGATGTTGACATGATGCTCTGTCCTGCTGGAATGCTGTGTGCGAGCTGCGCAGCCATTTATATATAGGCGATGACCCCGCCCCCTTGTGATGTCACAGTCTCAGCATGCGCAGGGACTCTGGTGTCATAAGGGGGCGTGACCCCAGAGTCCCTGCGCATGCTGGGACTGTGACATCACAAGAACCAGAGAGCGCGGAGACGACACCGGAGAGAGGGAGAAGAGGCCTGAGAGACCCCCGAAGTTGGCAGAAGACCCCCGAAGTCGGAAGAAGACCCCCGGAGCTGCCTAATAAATTACTTTTAAAACCTGTGTAGTGTGTGTGTGTTTTTTTTACACTCTTTTCCCTAGGTGAATGGGTAGGGGTAAAATGTACCCCATACTCATTCACATAAGGTGGAGGGCCGGGATCTGGGGGCCTCCTTATGAAAGGGGGCTCCCGGATTCCGATAAGCCCCCCGCTCACAGACCCCGACAACCAACGGCCAGGGTTGTCGGGAAGAGGCCCTTGTCCTCATCAACATGGGGACAAGGTGCTTTGGGGTGGGGGGGCATGCAGGGCTCCCCGCTCCCCCAAAGCGCCCATCCCCCATGTTGAGGGCATGCGGCCTAGTACGTCTCAGGAGGGGGGGCGCTCGCTCATCCCCACCCCCTTTCCTGACTGGCTGGGCTGCATGCTCGGATAAGGGTCTGGTATGGATTTGGGGGGACCCCCATGCCGATTTTTCAGTGTAGGGGGTTCCCCTTACAATCCGTACCAGACCTAAGGGCCTGGTATGCCCCTGGGGGAACCCACATCATTTTTTTTCATTTAAAATTTGACGCAGCGTTCCCCCTCATGATTCATACCAGGCAGCTGTTAGCACTGCCTGTCGCTCATCGCGAAAGGAAAAAAAAGTTTTCCTTTCCCGATCAGCGAGCCAGCGCGACATGCACAGTACCCTGTCCCCGAGAACCAGCGCGATGGGAACGCGCTGGAAACACAATCTCACAGTCAGGTACTGTAAATGTGTTGTCAGACAAACTACAAAGCACCATGAAATCCTCCACTATTCAAAACAATATTATGGCTTCTTTCTACCTGCATCTAGATGTTACAACAATAATGGTGATGCCCCCAGTTTACTCTCTACCCAAAACTATTACAGTATAAAACTAAAAAGACAACTGTAATTTAGTGTTTTCCATTGTCCTTCCAAGCACAAATCTCATTTGCTTGTGTCATAGGACCCCAAGTTTCTCCTACCAACTTCCTGTGGATACATATGTTAGGTTCAACTCTTAAATAAGTTGCTTTTAAGTTTATATTGCTTTGTCAAATCTTAGCCCTTAAAGAAATAGACACGGAGCCAGGAGTGTCTGTGTCTCATTCCACGAGCAGTGAGTGCCCCGCAGTGAGTTAACTGTCTTGTTTTATTGGGTCTTTATATATTTGGTTATACAATCACAAGAATCAAAGTGCAAAATAGATATCAGATAATGAAAGCAGTTTTGACTAATAATGTCGTATCAGCAGCCAAAGGTTACAATAAAAGCAGTTTCATCGAGAATAATGTGTCAGCAGACAAAGGTTAATTTCATAAGATACTGCAACGCAGGCATTTCATAACAGACTATATTTCATAACAGATTTTACATGTAGGCATTAGATTTAAGTAAGAACTCTGAATCAAATCCCTAACCCTATCAATTTCCCCCTTTGACATCATCCTCTCCTTCCCCCTGGGTCCTCATGAATAAGTTCTAGTCAGTTTTTCCCCAGAGTCCTTTCCCTGACCGCGAGTTGTCAGAGGGGTAGAACCCATCCCCCTAGGTATTACCAACATCTTAAATTCAAGAAGAGGAGTTTTGTAGGAGTAGGGTGATGTCAATACACATTTATCAGTATGCCCTGTCTATTCTCCTAATTTTCCTATTTATTTTCCTGTATACACATATATTTGTGATTGTAAGTAATATTAATAGTAGAATAATAATTACCATTGGACTTAACAACCAGTGAAAGGTATTGTTTGCTGTAGAAGACATTCCACTAAATATATCCCACCAATGTGGTGCAGTATCCTGTTGTATTTGTGATGAAAGATGCACTAGTCTTCCTTTGTCAATTATTGCAGATACAAGGTTATTCTGTAGGGTATGTTCTAGTGTTTCTATGTGTTGTCTTAACAACTCTGATTGTTCCAAAACCTGTTTTAGTGGGTCTAAAGAAATTATAAAGGGTGTAGTGTCAGTGAGATTATGTACCTCATAAACTGAAGAGAATACCTTATCGGCATCTGGTTCAAAAAGATAGGTATCGTTACCCCATTGTAATATTTTAATCTTTTTTATACATCCCGCAAACGGCGCCGATTTATTTAACGCTAACATGGTGCAGTTGTCATTAGTAATGATACAAATATGCTGGGGTCCTATTTCTATGAATCTATTGTTCACATTTATTGGTGTTCTTTGCATTTTGCATATGCTAGTTTGGTATTTTAACAAGCAAGGTTCATATACTGGGGAACTTCTGCCACATACCATTCCCTTATTAGTTCCTTCACATAGATTTAAATCATGGGTTCTGTTTCCTTTATCTACATATTTCCCATATATTTCTGGATACCAAAACTCGTCTTTAATTACTAGTGGCATGACCACTATTTTACACATCTCCATTACATCTGCTACCCGATATGCTTCAAACCTTCCTACACACCATTTATCCTCACATTCTACCTTATCCCCTTTTACTTGGAACCATACACCATCGTCAGTTAGACCTTTAAAATATTTCATCCAGGTATGATAATTTCCCAACTGTAGTTCAGTCCTGGCCCTATTTATTTGTATATGATAGGATAAGAGGTTAAAAGAGCACTGTGTGAAATTTACAAACTGTTGACTTTGATTCCACAGCTGGCGCTCTGCTCCTATCGTGTGATTTATTAACCCTCCCAAAAATTGTAATAGGGGTATTTCTTGCAGTTGGGTTTCAAAAGCGGTGGGTAACCATTTGCTTGTGATAGTCAAGCTGTCAGCTATGTGTCCCCCTGCATGCTTCCATCTGTTGTTCATTTCTTCTATTTCGACCGAGTTTAAAACTCCCATTCCTGTACCTGTTAATCCTAATAGAGTATCATACCATTCCCGCTTATACCTACACTCCGGTATAGAGGGAAAGGTGATATTGAATTTTATTTTTGTTTTCTGTTGTGATGTTGATACATTTATGCAAGTGTTTGGTACGGGTGTTAATATGGAAGATTCAATTATTGGCGTTACTTCTTCCTCCATTTGTATGTGAAATCCATAGGCCTCTGCATTCCAATACCACCCATCATTTCTCTCTTCTCTCCACCAAGAGGCACAGAGGAAAGTACTGGATTGATTAACGGTAATATCTGCTAGATTGAACATCCTTTCTGATATATTTTCTCCCCCTGCTTTATGGACTAATATTTGGTACATTTGTCCTACCACCCGTTCCCGTGCTTGTTTCCACGTCTGTGAAAGGGATATTTTATGGCACCTATGATTTTTACTGTTATTGAAAGGAAAGCGCATATTGTCATTCCACTGGAAGGTTATAGTTACTTCTGAGAGTGGGTCTGCCTGTATCCATGCAATACCTACATCTATATGAAATGGTCGCCTGTGTCCTTTAACAGTGTAATTACCTACATCATAATATTTATTCATCTCATATCCTGAATCATTTGCTACTTTAGGATCATCTATAACCCATTTAAAATTTGCTGTTTCCTCTACCTCTATTACATTAATACCAGGAGTCCATGCATGTATTTGTAAAACAACAATCTTCAACAGAAAATATGTGAGTAAATATTTCATCATGTTGTTTTCTCGGGTTGTTTCTTGCAGTGTGATGCGTGTATCCAGGTAGGTTTTCCTTCCAGCTTTACTGAAGTGGCCGTGGTCAGAAGCACTTGATAATGACCTTCAAACCTTGGCTCCAATGTCTTTCTGGTGTGTTTCTTTACATATACATAATCCCCTGGTAGCAGCGTATGTGTACCTGCTATTGAATTAGGGTCTGGAAGAGAAGAATACACACTTTTGTGGATCTTAGTTAGACGTTGTTGTAATTGTATTACATATGCAGTCAAACTATCACATTGCAATTGCATACTCTGTGGAAAGTATAGACCTAATCTAGGTGCACTACCAAAAAGTATCTCATATGGGGACAATCCTGTTTTTCCTGTTGGAGTGTACCTTATAGAGAATAAAGCCAAAGGCAGACATTCAGGCCATGGTTTGTTTAACTCTTGCATGGCTTTTTGTATTTTTAACTTTATTGTCCCATTTACTCTCTCCACTGATCCCGAACTCTGTGGGTGGTAAGGGGTGTGAAAACTTTGTTGAACCCCTAACATGGTCATTACATTCTGCATGATTTCTCCTGTAAAGTGTGTTCCCCTATCTGATTCTATGGTTTCAGGAAGACCAAACCTAGGTATTAACTCGGTGATCAGTTTCTTAGCTGTGGCTTTTGCTGTAGCTGATTTTACTGGATAACTTTCAGGCCAACCTGAGAATAAATCGATACACACGAGGACAAACTCAAAGGGGCCGCTCTTAGGCATTTGTATGTAGTCAATTTGCAGTCTCTGGAAGGGGTATTGGGCCCGGACCTGGTGTTTTCTTGGGGTTTTTACTCTCTGTCCTGGGTTATTCAGGAGACAGATTTGGCAGGCTGCACAGTAGTTTCTCGCAGTACTACTGAATCCAGGGGCGAGCCATCCTTGGTTCACAATCCTATACATGGAATTGGAACTAACATGTGTGGGTAGGTGAACTGCTGCTGCCATTGCTGGGTACAGAGAGGCAGGCAGGCATATTTTGCCTCCTTCCCTCCATACATTGTCAAGGTCTGGTGCTGCTCCCATCCTGACCCACTTATCTTTCTTGCTCTCCCCTGCTTGCTCCTGTAATTTACTCAGCTGCTGCCATGTTGGTTCTGGGATACTCACCTCTACCGCTGCTAAGGTCTCAGTGCTTCCTTCCCCTAGAGCTGCCTGTTTTGCAGTCAAATCTGCAAATGCATTTCCTTTTGCCTCAATTGTTTTTCCGCTCGTGTGTGCCGCTATCTTCATGATGGCCACTCGTTTAACCTTTTGAAGATTGTTCAGGACTCTCTTAATCCCTTCTCCATGTTTTACAGGTGTACCTGCTGCTGTCAGATAACCTCTAGCCTTCCATATATGGCCATAATCGTGCGCTACGCCATAAACGTAAGCGGAGTCAGTGTAAATATTCCCTTCTCGTCCTTTTAAGTATTCTAGGGCTTGTTCTAAAGCTTTTAATTCTGCTTCTTGTGCTGACATGTGGGCTGGTAAGGGCTGTGCGTCAATCACCTGTGTATCAGTCACTACGGCATACCCTGTGTGATATTTACCCTTATCATCAGCAAACCTGCTGCCATCTATGTACAAAGTGTGCTCAGCGTTTAAAATCGGTGTATCTGTAACATGTGGGAATCCCATTGTCTCCTGTTCCATGAGCTGAAAACAATCGTGTTCATCTACTTCTTTAAACAAAAGAGTGTCAGGTACCTCATTTCCTCTCTCACTAGTACTACTAGTACTATCATTCCCCCTTGCCAAATCTGGTGACTGAAGAGGCAAAAAGGTGGCCAAATTTAAAGTTGTACAGTGCTGAAAAGTGACATTTGGAGGTAAGAGTAAAGTACACTGTAACCTTAATTGCCTAGCCATAGAAATGTGTTTGGGCTGTACCTGAGACAAGATTGCATGTATGTCATGTGTGGTATGCACTACAACTGGATTGTCTAGAACAATCTCTGATGACTTATCTATGATAATTGACACTGCAGCTACCGCCCGTACACAAGACGGTGAACCTCTGGACACTGGATCTAGTGCTGCTGAAAAGTAAGCGACTGGTCTTTGTTTTACATGTGCCTGTGTCAGAACACCTGTGGCGTGTCCAGCGATCTCAGCAACGTATAGATTGAATTTCTTAGTGTAATCAGGAATACCAATGGCCGGGGCAGAAATCAACAACTTTTTCAAAGTGATAAACGACTCATATGCTACTTCTGTAAGCATATACGGTACAATTTTCAAACAATCGTATAATGGCTGCATCAAAGCGCTAGCATGTGGTATACATTGTCTACAATATGACACAATACCTAAAAACATACGCAATTGTTTGAAATTCCGTGGGGGTAATATTCCCTTTATCACTTGAACCCTTTCCTCAGTGAGATGTCTTGTACCCTGTGATATACAATGTCCCAGAAAGATAACTTTGTCCTGACACATTTGTAATTTGTTCCTATTAACCTTGCAACCCTTTTCTGCTAAAAATCGCAACAAATTAAGGGTGGTGGCCAAACAAGTTTATTTGTCAGGGCAGCATAACAATAAATCATCCACATATTGTAACAATACACAAGAATCTGGTGGTACCCATTCTCCCAACACCATTTGCAATGCTTGCGAATACAAGGTAGGTGAGTGCGCCATACCCTGCGGTAGGCGTGTCCAGGTTAGTTGTTGATTTTTTTATTGAAAATGCGAACCATGGTTGGCATTCTTCAGCAAGTGCGACAGAAAAGAAAGCATTCGCTAAATCTATAACCGTAAAGTAAATACTAGTTGAGGGTATTTGTGACAGTAACGTATGTGGATTGGGTACTAAAGGTGTCATCGGGGCTAGTATTTTGTTGATTGCCCTGAGGTCTTGGACCATCCTATACTTAACCGGACTATCGGCTATCGTTTTCTTTTTAACCGGGTACAAAGGAATATTTGCCGGCGATTTTACTTCTTTTAAAACTCCACTTTTTAAGAAGGATTGGACCTGCATTTCAATGGCCGCCTCTTGGGGTGCACTGAGTGGATACTGTTTTTGTTGGGGTAGCACTGCTCCTGGAATCAGCTGTAGGGTAACCGGAGGTATGGGCAAAAGTCCAACATCAGCTGGATGCTTTTCCCATAGTTCTTCCGGAAGGGTTGACAAGATCTGATCCAAATCTGGAGGAGATGAACCGAACAGTTCCGATTCCTCTTCCAGGTATTGTATCAGGTTACACATCTCCATGTGTTCTTGATCATCCCTTATAGCTAAGGTGACAGTGCCATCGGGGTGATAGGTAATGTTAGCTCCTATTTTCTGTAAAATGTCAGCTCCTAGCAAATTAGTGGGGGCTCCTCTAGATACCAGAAAACGTGAAAGGAACATATGGTTCCCTACTTTAACTTTTAAGGGTTTTGTGAGCGGGGCGTCTGCTAAAATGCCATCATATCCAGTTATTAATAAAGTGTCAGGTGATTCTTGCTCAGGGAGTAGTTCAGAATCAGAAAGTAACGAGCGTGAAGCGCCTGTATCAACTAGACAAGAGATTTTCTTATTACCAACCGTTATAGTAGTCTTAAGCATCTTAGTTTTGGATCTTTCCAAAACTGGGGCGAGTCATGCTCGTGGACCATCTCCCTGCCGCCTAACATCACCATTATTGTTGTCCCTAGACCAGTTCCTCCTCTGATTAACTGGGTAATCAACACCCTCCTTTCCCTCATCTCTTATTCTCTTTCTGCAGTGGCGTCTGATGTGGCCAGTCTTGTTACAGTAATAACAAGTAAGGGGTTTGTGATAGGAACCTCTGCTTGGTTCTTGGGGATCTACAACCGCATTGATTGCCGGATGTTTTCGACTTCTGTTTTCTGCTAAGTCTGCTTCTATACCTTGTGCCTTCTGTAACAATGACCCTCTATCTCTAATTTCCCTCCACTCTGGTGTGCAGGCTTTCAGTCTTTCACTTATCTGTGGAATTAATCCTTCCATAAACTGTCTGTTGAAGGTTCGGATCGTAAGTGGCAGTGCTAAATCCATTCCCTCGTCTGCCATCATACTTTCGATTGATAAGTAAAAGTCTGATACCGTCTGCCCTGGCAGTTGTTTCATGGGTGAAGTGGATCCCCTCTCTTGCTGTTTTGCCTGACAAAAAGCGTTTAACAAAGCAAGAAAGGGGGCCCTTGAGCCTATATGCCTAACATGTCCGTCTGTCAGATTGCCATGTTCATCGGCTACTTCTACAGGTCTATGCGGACCTATCTCTGTCATAAACTGATTGAACATAGTCAAAGTCATTTTATGTCTACACAAATCTTCCCCGTCCTGCCAAGCCGCTCTATGTGTATTCATTAACTGGGTCACAAATCTACTAAAAGCAGCCAGCTTGGCTACTGGATCTGGGGCGTTCTGAATTAGAGCCATAAGTGTGTCCGCCAACCATGGTTTCCAGGTATGTATGGCCATGTTACGAGTAACCGTGGTCGGTGCATTTGGATGGTCTGGATGCCCTTGTTCAGGATTGGGTATTGTTACGATGCGTGTACTAATGTGCACTGGGGCTACTGGTTCCTGGTGAGGTTTTTGTGCTCCACAATGTACACATTCTTGTGCCCACTCGGGATTTTGTGATCCACAAATCTGGCAAACCCATCCTCTACCCTCAAGTACAGGATATAACCCTGACTTATGTGAATTTTTCTCTATATCAGTGTATGGGGGTGGGATGGTTGAAGTAATATTATTTAAGGTTTCAACATTTTTTGTTCTTCTATCTTTCATATCCCAACCATCACAATCTGGATTATATTTCCACCCCTCTTCTTTTGCTCTATTTGAAACCTTAATTAAGCATTGAACCTGACGCATCCATTGCTTCTCTAACACCTCTCCTTGTCTGTCCCTTTTTATTTCACTCCATACATCCGGGTCTAAACCCGCTGCTCCTTTCACCTTAAATTTAGGAAGGGCAGCCTTTAAGTCCCGCGCTTCATCTTCTCCACAGATGTTTTTAATTATCTGTGGCACTGTGTAATGTGCCACAATTCCCTGATGGGGTTTTGTGTTCCTCTGGCCCATTCTGACAGTCCAGCCTAGGTAGCGTGTGGGACACTTAGTGTACAATATAAAACACTTAACCAAGTTACACTAGTTCCTCATTGCCTTTTCCTCCTAGGATGCCAGAATACTAAAAACCTCTCCTAAATGAGATTCTTGAAACCGAATTACTTTATATGCTAGTCAACTGACAAATATTATGACCAGACTGACGACTACAACATATACAAGCATTCCTTGAAGTGACCAGGTATCCGACTAGATCTCTGGGCTTTATGGAGACCTCATTCCCCCCCCCGTATCTGGGGTCCCTCTTATACACTCTTATCCCTGCTTTTTGGAGCAGACAGGGCTTATACTCGCAACCCGTCTATGGTTTATGAATTAAATTGAATATCAACCTTAAGCGGCAGACCCCCAAAGTCCTCTTGCGAGGTAAGGGCGCATTCCACTGCTCATTGGGATGATATTCTTTCAATTCATACCAACCTAGGCAAGGCTCACTCACTTTCTCAACAGACAGACAGACAACAAACAACAAATAATTCCAGCAATATAAACCACAATATGCAGTAATTCTAGACTCACCACTACAGAGGCTGGTGTTCTAAAACCAGGAGAACCGTAACTGACAGAACGGATAGGCACAAATCAGGGGAGCACAGAATATAAGAAAAATAAAGCTTTTTCTTACCTGGCCAGGTTTTTGATCTGTGGTTCCCGGAATGCCTGTCTTTTTGTTCCGTCAGTGTAGCTCAGCCACCTCTTGTAGCATCATCGGTGGGTCCCTGTTTGGGCGCCAAACTGTTAGGTTCAACTCTTAAATAAGTTGCTTTTAAGTTTATATTGCTTTGTCAAATCTTAGCCCTTAAAGAAATAGACACGGAGCCAGGAGTGTCTGTGTCTCATTCCATGAGCAGTGAGTGCCCCGCAGTGAGTTAACTGTCTTGTTTTATTGGGTCTTTATATATTTGGTTATACAATCACAAGAATCAAAGTGCAAAATAGATATCAGATAATAAAAGCAGTTTTGACTAATAATGTCGTATCAGCAGCCAAAGGTAACAATAAAAGCAGTTTCATCGAGAATAATGTGTCAGCAGACAAAGGTTAATTTCAAGAGATACTGCAACGCAGGCATTTCATAACAGACTATATTTCATAACAGATTTTACATGTAGGCATTAGATTTAAGTAAGAACTCTGAATCAAATCCCTAACCCTATCACATAAAATGCTGAAAAGAACTTCCTGTTGCATGCCCAGCTCTACAAACCCCTCAAACTGGTTTATTTACATATCAATGTACAGGAAAAGGGAGAGAGAGAGGATAAGCCTAGCTTCGTATACTGCAGACTATACAATAGAAACCTCAGCGATACAGCGATACAGCGATACAAGCCTCAAAACAATGAATTACCCTCTGAGGAACGCCAAAATATTTAAAAACACACAACGCTAAAAGTACAAAAACTCACAGTTAAAGCTAGTCTTGTTATCCATTTAAATTCAGTGCAAAGTAGAGATTTCACTCAAAACCAAAATTCAATACAGAAAATGCAATAGCTTCCCTTAAAAGTATGTAAAAAGTACAAAAATAGAATTCACGTAAAAGGAAATGGTGCCTAGAGAGAAGGTGGCAGCCAAACCACATGGCTACACACACACAAAAGAAATTGGAGCAGCTTCCCCTGTATAATGACCCAGAGGTTCTCAAAATGGCCACCGATCATGGCCACATGGTGACTACAACAAAAGCCAGACCACAACAAAATGGCGCATTTTCCCGCCAAAATTAAAATCCAATACAAAGATGGCCACTCTTCTACTGCAAAGTTAACAAAAAGTACAAACACAGCTCACCTACAATAGCTTACATTCGCTTAAAAGAAAACAGAAATGATGCCTAGAAACAAGATGGTAGCTCATGTCACATGGTTTCACACACAAAGGAATTGAAAATGGCCGACCGTAGCCACATGGCAGACAACAACAAAAGGAAATGGCAGACAAAAACCAGGCCATGACCACATGGTAGACTACAGCAAGATGGTCGACGAAAACCACAGCACAGTCACATGGTAACAACAACAAAAGGAAATGGCAGACAAATGTCAGGCCACAACAAAATGGCGCATTTTGTAGCCAAAACCAAAATTTCTCCCCACAAAACTACACATTTGAGATATTAAATGAACACTTACAAACATTTAAAGTGTTAAAGTTACGAAAAAGCACAACTTAAAACAAAATGGTAGATGAAATCTGGACCATAGCAAGATGGCCAATGACAAAAGGACTACACTAAAACACAAGCACATGAAATGCAATTGTTGAACACTTGAACCATAATACAAACACTTTAGGAACAGTTCTACTGAAAAGCATGTTATCAAATGAAACAACAAAGCCACATAAACCACAATCACACGGCTGAAACATACCCTCTTTTCTCAAAGTTCACATCAGCTTTCACAGGAACAGGACATTGAGAGATACAAACAGTGATGCCTTCATGTTCTTTTCATCTCAAAACAAAACCTTTCTATTGTCCACAGGGAGTAGCCAACTTTCACCATTGTAAATGATGGGTCACTTGAAAATGCAGCAGCCATCTTCAAACCAAAAGCTTTTCTAAACAAACATCAAAAGCCACTAACCATCTGTGTCTTGAGTCAATAAAACACTCTACAAGACTCATGCAATCTACTTGTCCCATACATAAGTAATAATTACAATTCATCCATTTCTCACATACATTACAAACTTGTTACACAGCATCAGTCACACACACATACACTCGAGCTTGCAAATATAAATCATACACACACGCAGGTGCACACACACCAGACATACGATCAAACTTCCAGCATTATTTCAAAAAGACGAAAAATCGGTTCTTTTGCAGAGCAGAGGCTCCCCAACATATCGGAAAGAGATGTCCTGGACTGGGATCTGTTCTCCCCCCTTTCTTTGCCGGTGTGGAGGGGGCTCTGTCTGCTCCATAAGGACCTGGCTCACCATTCTGTTAGCAAAATTAGGCTGTACGCAGAGCACACAGCCAAATCTCCTGTCTCTAATAATAATAACATTTTCGTCTAATGATATAAATGCATCTTACCTAAAATCCCATGCATCCAAGTAATCAGACATCAACCACCATTCCTCACGTTACCAGCTCAGCCTTAGTCAGCATCTCTGCCTCCCTCCGCCGTGAGACTGCTTTTATTAACACAAAAGCTTTCACAAACAGAAAGTGATGGTTCCAACAGCCAATCACTTCTTACATGGCAAGTGACATCACAGGATATGACCATATAAGGATTTAACAACACAGGAAAATACAACCAATGAACAAGGACTACAGGAGTCCTATGGGTATGTCTGAGCAGAGACAGGGTGCATGCATGTTTTTAGAAGCCACATGGCTTTCAAACATTGACTCTGTCTCCAACCAGAACAACCCAGAAGACTCCCGTATTTCCGTTGATAGAAATCCTTATACATTGTTCCAGAGAACAATGTATACCTGGATTATTCTACTGTCTGTGTAGAAGAGAGATTATTTGCAGGCGTACACTCATTGGGCCACAAATATGTTGATCAGGCACACAGGGGCAACATGAGCGCACACTCGTTAAACCGATAATGTCTTTGCAGAGCGAACACACCCCCACCAGACGATCGTTCTGTGCATCACACAGGGGCCCTTAGCTGGCGGACATGTCCCCACTCCACAAACATTTCTCTACATCCCCAGAGAGCTTTTCACTACCAAACGGATCTCAACCAGCGTCAGTCTGCCCCAGTCAGCTCTTTAGAGCGGGCTGCGAGAGAACGAACACTGGGAGACTTAAGACAATACATTAAAATACATCTTCATAAAATTTTCCACAACAATTGACTTCAGTAAAATTAGCCTGCCATGGCTTGCCTGCCATGGATCCAAATTCAGCCAGTTCCTGCTCGATCTGTCTATGGCTGGCTTAAAAGAGAAGTATGGGTTTGGGGTTTTTTCCCCAGTCATACTTACCTAGGTGGATGCTGCATCTGTCCCCCGGTGTCTCTGAACTGAGAAAAGAGCGATCAAACACCGCCGATGGCTCAGTTCTCACAGCTCCCTGAGCAGAGAGCTGTTAACTGTAAATTAGCTCTCCTGCTCTGCTCCTCCTCGCTCATTGGAGCGCTGGGCTGTGGAGGGGGCGGGGAGTGGCCGTCTCAGCCTCTCAGAGGCTCGCTGAGAGGCTGAGATGGCTATCAGTCCAGGCACCTAGCCGATCCAGACTTCCAGAGTCGGGATATTGTGGTGCCTGGACTGATCTGTGTGACATCAGCAGAGAGCGGACTCCAGACTGCTCTCCGCTGAAAACGAGTCACAGGAGTGCAAAACGAATTACACAAATTAATCCTGTGACCCAGAGGAGAAGCCCAGCCAAACCAGCTCTGGCTGGACTTCTCCTTTAACCATATGCTGACCGCCCTATAGCAATTTTACTGCTACAGGGAGGCAGCTGTGCACCGGATCATGTGTATGTGTGTGTGTGTGTGTGTATATATATATATATATAAGATGTCCCGTGCTCCCGAGCCGGGGGCGTACGTGCATGCACCTGCTGGCTCAGCAGTGCTGTGATTCGATCCAGCACCAATCAGTTAACATGTCCAGGCCAATGATTTTTGGCCTGGACTTGCTGATCGGTTCTGGCGAATCAGGGAACAGCAAATGATGTCATCTTCTCTCGTGAAGTTTTTTTGGCAGTCAGAAAGTAAAAGCTGCATAAATTCCAGTATATATCATAGTTTGTAGGCGCTATAACTTTTACACAAACCAATAAATATACACTTATTGGGATTTTTTCTTTTTACCAAAGACATGAAGCAGAATACATTTTGGTCTAAATTTATGATGAAATTTGAGTTTATTAGGATATTTTTTATAACAGAAAGTAGAAAATATTGTTTTTCTTTTAAAAATGTTTGTTTATCGCAAAAAATTAAAAAACCCAGAGGTAATAAAATACCACGAAAAGAAAGCTCTATTTGTGTGAAAAAACAGGACATAAATTTTGTTTGGGTACAGCGTTGCACGACCGCACAATTGTCAGTTAAAGTGGTGCAGTGCAGAATAGCAAAAAATGGCCTGGTCAGGAAGGGGGTAAAACCTTCCAGAAGTCAGGTGGTTAAGATTCTCATACCCACCAATGATGTTCAGTACTAGTAATGGTGGGTAGAAGGCTGGGCAGTGGCCCTAAGTCCATGGAGCTGTAAATGTTCAGGTGTGGTTCCACCCTCCAGATGCAATACTACAGAACAGAAATGGAGACTCACAGGAGTAAGGGGATTCATTTACAGATCTCTTAGGACAAGAAAATATTTCCTGTATATTATTTTTCAGCAATACGTTTATAATTTTTTTCTCTGTAATTTACAGACATGAAGCCATTTGTAGATATACATCGTGAGGAACTTATAAGACAAGAGATTGAGGTGGGTCCCATCCTACGTGATATTAAGAATCTGCTGACTACAGATCAATATGAATATATACGGAGCAGACCGACCTCTCGGGAGAAGATGGAAGCTCTCTTTGGTTATGTCAGTGGCTGGAGTGATGGAGACAAAGAAATATTGTATAAATCACTAAAAAAACATAATAGACGGATCATCAGAGACCTGGAAGAGAAAGAAATATGTAAGTCTCCACTTTACTTCACAACTAGTCATCAATATCACACAGCATGTTCTCATCTAGAATTTATGTGGACTTCATGTATCAATGTGTTCTGATTAAAGTGGTTGTAAACCTAGTTACATCACTTGTACCTACAGGTAAGCCTATAATAAGGCTTACCTGTAGGTAGTATAGCAGGTTTAGGAGATATTTCCCATATATGCTTGTGCGGACATCATCCGTGGCGTTTTTTCGCTAGCAAATGCCGTGACTGATGGCTCTTGTATGCCAGAGTCGGAGTCTAAGGCCTTGAAAGGAAGAGGAGTGAAGATGGAGGCAGCCACCAGCTGGGACAGCGCGGGCTTCGTTTGCAGGTAAGTGGCACATAATGTGCTAGTATTCGATGCACACTAGCCCATTATGCTTTTACTTTGCAGGGGAAAAAAGAGGAAGTAAAATCCATCAGGGTTTACTTCCTCTATAAGGCTGGGTTCACACTAGTCCGGTCCGAATTCCAGCTCCGGTTTCTCTGCGAAGAGAAAAAGCAGCTGTTCAGCGGTTCTTCTCCATTGTAGCTGCGGATCAGCTGACCTGGTAGAGGGGGGAGGTGTAGTGAGGAGGGGGAGAGAATTTGTGTTCAGAACGGAAAGCATCCACGAATCAGATGCGTTCCCATAGAAGATTATGTGCCTGTAATTTGCACCATAATGCCTAGAAAACGCACATTTTGGGCAATGCGGAGTGCAGATGCAATGCACATATGTGAACCAGACACATTGAAAAGAACAGATTTTAAAATTTTCTGTGAATATTATGCAGTGTAAGCTGCATCCAATTCACATAGGTGTGAACCCAGCCTAAAGGATAACTCTGCCTTTTAAAAATAATAACAAATGCACATCTTTTTGAAGGTAAAAAATGTGAATTTGTTGATTTTGAAGGCCTGTAGACACGATCAGAAAATTGTAAGAAAAATATCACTTTTGAAGCAATTGTATGATAATCTGATTGTTAGTACACAGCTTTTGGGAGACAATCATGACAATTTATGCAAAATTATCTGATGGAACAAGAACAAAAATCTCTATTGTACAATACCAGATCGTACGATTTTCATTTCAGCAGTAGAAAATCACACAAAAATAAAACACTACACATTACATCACTTTCAAATTTTTATTCTGTTGTATGAGAATTTTTGTAAATTTAGTAACCTCTTCATTTTTGATATAAGACTAACATGTAAAAAAAAAAACAAGAAAAAAAAAGGATAATCATTCATCCGTCAATCTCATGGTGTGTACCAGGCATTACCCTGCAGCCTGTATACCATTGCTCTGGGATCCGCAGATTGTGGGTGCAATGTCAGGCCTCTGCAGACTCTCAGTCAGATGTCTGCCCGGACCTCCTATATGGAGAATCAATGAACTATGAGAGCGCTCATCAGTGCCCTTCTCATTGTACTTCAATCTGGTCACATGATTGGCTCCCAGGGGCTGGCTACATGGGAGAGGTGAGAGCACTGACAACATATGGAATGCCTGGGCAGTGACATCACTCATAGTATTACTATGGGACATCTGTTGTTGGCCGTCCCTCCTCTACACTATAGCTGGCCACTGGGAGCTGATTATGTGATCATACCGGAACACTATTACAATAGGTAAGTATATGGATCTTCCTTCTACAGGGTCATTAGAAAAGGCGGTAGAAGGGAGGTGGGAGGAGATTTAGCATAGGTTCACATTGAAGCGATTTTGCATGCAATTTGACATGTCAAATCGCATGCCAAATCGGCGACAATTGCCAGCAATGGCACTGTACAAATCGGTGCGACGCTGCACCGATTCCCAAAAGTAGTTTCTGTACTACTTTTGGCAACTTCAGGGTGCGATTTCGATAGCAACAGCAACCTGCACAGATGTCTCTGAAATTGCCCCTGAAGTCGGGACTGATATGCGGGAATGAAATCGTGCTTAGTTAGAACTAACCTGAAATTTAACATTAAGCTCCTCAGGAGCAATAGGGGGGAGTTGATAATTCATGTTGTGCAGTCTCCGAAAATCTTCCTTTTCAAGCTTATTGTTATTCTCCTTATAATGTTTGAGAAATGAATGCTTCTCATCCTCATCAGGATTTTATTTCAGTCTTTAGTTCTTCCTCATTTTCCATGTATATTATTTATTCTACTTTCTCTTGGTGAGAATTAGTTTTTTTTACATTAATCTCTCCTTTTTTTTTTCTGGGATACAATTACAAACTGTAACATGCTGCTCTTATATCTTATTCTTCAATTCAATGTATTCCCATCCAATTCACATCCTGAGATCAATATTAGATGACATATTCAGTAAATGGAGCTCTTCTATTTCTTCCCCATTTTCCATGTATATTATTTATTCTACTTTCTGTTGGTGAGAATGTTTTATACATTTATCTCTTTCTTTTTCTTTTTTCTCAGATACAATTACTCCAGAGGAAGGTAAGTTGTCCAGTTACTGGACTTTATTTTTCCCTTATAAATCTCCTCTCCAGTATTTCTGGGACTCTAATGACCATCTTTCCATCATAACTGGACACAATGATCAATAAATGGAGCTCTCATGTTCCTCCACTGTCTCTGGAAGATGTGAATGTTGTAGTGGAGGAATTCCCTCCTTCCATTATATCTGTACCTGATAGATACAAATAAGGGATTGAACCCGAACACATCGAATTCTTGTGACATCAGATTAGTACAGATTTGTTGTCATTGTGTGAGAGATATCTGATGGAGTTTTCCTTACAGTTCAGGAATGTCAGGACTCCTATTACTGAGATGAAAAGTTGTATTGCTTATGTGACAGCATTGGGAGCCAATCAAATGTATTGCCTACATATACGTTGACAAAGAACGTTCTGAGAAGAGGAAAGAGCAGAGTAAGCAGAGAGATGACCCCATTAGTCTAATGATGATCATTTACTCTCCACTCAGCAGACTGGGGGAGGGGAAATGACACTGGTGTAGTCCCTGAAGTGTATGCCCAGTCAAGTTTTGAATAGAGTGGGGGAAGTTTTGTTCCCGTCAAGGTTTGAATTGCTATCTCGGGCTCCATTAGAGAGATTTCCCCTCACTTCCTGTCCCAGTGACAACAGTTTTACCAGACAGAGAAAACTTACACCAGGGACACAAAGAGCAATAAAAATTTAGACTGGGGGAAGACATTGTATAACATAACATGTCACCAATGATGGCACTAAGGATGAGCCAAACACCCCTCGGTTCAGTTTGCACCAGAACATGCGAACAGGCAAAAAAATTCAGAAGAACAAACGAACACCGTTAAAGTCTATGGGACACTAACATGAAAAATCAAAAGTGCTCATTTTAAAGGCTTATATGCAAGTTAATGTCCTAAAAAGGGTTTGGGGACCTGGGTCCTGCCTCAGGGGACATGTATCAATGCAAAAAATGTTTCAAAAACAGACGTTTTTTCAGGAGCAGTGATTTTAATAATGCTTAGAGTGAAACAATAAAAATGAAATACTCCTTTAAATATTGTGCCTGGGGGGTGTCTATAGTATGCCTGTAAAGTGGCGCAGTTTTCTCGTGTTTAGAACAGTACCAGAGCAAAATGATATTTCTAAAGGAAAAAAGTCATTTAAAACTGATTGCGGCTGTAATGAATTGTCGGGTCTCGGCAATATAGATAAAAATAATTGAAATAAATGGCATGGGTCCCCCCGTTCATTACCAGGCCCTTCAGGTCTGGTATGAATATTAAGGGGAACTCCGAACCAAAAATTTTAAAAAAATTGTGTGGGGGTCCCCCCAAAATCCATACCAGGCCCTTCAGGTCTGGTATGGAAATTAAGGGGTACCCTGCACCAAATAAAAAAAATGGCGTAGCCCCCCCCCCCGAAATCCATACCAGACCCTTCAGGTGTGGTATGGATTTTAAGAGGAACCCTGTGCAAAAATTTAAAAAAAGTTGGCGTAGGGGTCCCCCCCAAAATCCATAACAGACCCTTATTCAAGCATGCAACCTGGCAGGCTGCAGGAAAAGAGGGGAATGAGAGAGCACCCCCCATGAACCGTATCAGGCCACATGCCCTCAACATGGGGAGGGTGCTTTGGAGTAGCCCCCCAAAGCACCTTGTCCCCATGTTGATGGGGACAAGGGCCTCATCCCCACAACCCTTGCCCGGTGGTTGTGGGGGTATGCGGGCGGGGGGCTTATCGGAATCTGGAAGCCCCCTTTAACAAGGGGACCCCCAGATCTCGGCCCCCCTATGTGAATTGGTAAGGGGTACATTGTACCCCTACCATTTCACAAAAGAAAGTGTCAAAAATAGTAAAAATGACAGGAGACACTTTGGGACAAGTCCTTTTTTAAAAAATAAAAAAATAAAAATGTCCCGTGATGTCCATTCATCTTCTATCACGCCACCCAACGAGCCAAAAAAGGGAAAAAAACGCAACAGCGCTGCATCCATGGGAGGCTCCTGCCGAGTGACGCTTCTTGGTGACAGTTCTTATATACCTGAGGGCTGGGCCTGACGTAAACAGGTGACCCCCGCCTTCCTCTGACGTCATGAGGCATCAGAGGGGGCGGGGTTACCCCTTTACATCACCGTAAAGGGTTGACATAAAGGGGTCCCATGTCCTTGATGATGTCCTGGAGGAGGGGCGAAATGCGTCGATGTGACGCTACTTCCGGTATCCGTAGAACGCACGCTGAACCACGCTGCGGCTGCCAACCCGGATTATACTGATGCCTGTTTTACTGAGCTGTCTCATGAGTGGCGTTTTGTTAATGGGCATTTTTAACAGTACTGGCAGTACTTCACTATATGTTTTCTCTCTTTTTTCCTCTGAATATATTGTTTCCCTGGTCCACACTTCAAACGCTTAAGGGAGCTTCTCCAATCCTAGATTTAACATTGTGACTACACTAAGCGTTTTTTGACCCCTGGACTGCAAAGCTGAGGGTCGACAGGCTCTGGTGAGTGGGGTCACTCGAGGGGACTTTGTGCTCTCACATAGAGTGTGGTCTCCGAACATTTCTTTCATCTGGCTATGTAGAACAGTTGCCATTTACTTGGCACTTTATTTTATTTTATTATATCACGATTAAGTTATTGTTTCGCACTTTATTAAATTTGTACTCAGTATGTTATCCACAAGCGCTGTTGAAATCTCGATATATAAATTGCTAGCACTGCAACTGCTGCCTTTTCAGCTGGTAGACTCTGCCCCCTTCCGTGAATTTGTGGAATGTGCTGTACATCAGTGGCAGGTTCCAAAACGCCATTTCTTTTCACGGAAGGCCATTCCGGCTCTCTACCGGCATGTGGAAGTTTTGGCCTTATTAGACAGGGCGGTCAGAAGTAAGGTGCATATTACTGCTGACTCATGGTCCAGCAGGTAAGGGCAGGAATGTTACCTTTCCTTCATGGCGCACTGGGTAACTCTGCTGGCAGCTGGGAAGGATGCAGGACAGGGTTCAGTATTGTTGGAGCTTGTTCCGCCACCATGCCTCCAAAATGCTAGTGGTCATTCTGCCACAGCTCTCTCCTCCACCCCCACTTCTTTTTCCTCTATGGCCTCTTCTTCTGATTTCTCCTCTGAACCAGCAGTGCTCCGTAAGCGGTCAAGGGCCTATGCAAGCACTCAGGCAAAAAGATGCCATGCAGTGCTTGAGTTGGTCTGCTTAGGGGACAGGAGCCACACTGAGGCAGAGATTCTGTCAGCTCTGCAGGGGCAGGCTCAGAGGTGGTTGACGCCACACCAGCTTCAGCCAGGAATGGTTGTATGCGACAATGGCACCAACCTTCTCTCCGCCCTCCGACAGGGACACTTGACCCATATCCCATGTTTGGCACACGTCTTGAATTTGGTGGTGCAGCGGTTCTTGAGCAGGTACCCAGGCTTACAGGATCTCCTGAGGCAGGCCAGAAAAGTCTGTGGTCATTTCCGCCGGTCATACAATGCAAATGCTCGGCTGGCTGACATTCAAAGGGAATGGGTATGTGAGTAGCCTTTTGGCTATGTTTGTTTTTATCAGTTTTTAAATAAATGGTGTTACACTATGTCCGGCTTCTCTGCATCTGTTTTATATCCCATGCGTGAGACCCTGTGATGTGAGGACAAGAGTCTGGTCCATCTTTCTCCATTGCAGCAAGCATTATCTTGCTAAAGCCTATTTGACCTTTTTTTCATTAAATTGGTCAATTTCATCTGATAAGCTGACACCCATTTCCATGAGCACATTGGTGTTTTTCAGTGATGGTGAAGGGATTTTGCTGTTCACGTCTTGATATCAGGATTCATACCAGGATTTCATCTCAATTATTTTTTCACCTTTGATGGATTCTTTATTATACACTGTATAATTGATTTATATTTTATTTTGAGTTATCATTATTAGTATCACTTATCTGTGTTATGGTTGCACAATTATTACTGAACACTATTATATATTTTTTTGGTTTCAGTTTCAATAATTTTATTCATTTATGTTTGATTCACATAGGTAGGCTGGTTATTATAGACTAGATTTATCATTTGTGCTCCACACTGGGTGGATCTATATTATAATATTTATCCTTTATACACTAAACCTTTACAATTATTCAGCGCTCCCCTTATCCCTCCTTTTTTCACTTATGCATTGATGATTTTATTCATCTTGTTAGGGTGCAGCTGCTCTGATTTATTCTAATTTTTTAAAACTGTTTGGTGCGGAATTGTTCACTATTGATTCAAAGGGAATGCAACCTGCCCAGCAACTGCGTCATTTGCGACATGCCCACCAGGTGGAACTCAACGTTGGCAATGCTGCAGCAGCTGCACTTGCAGCAGAGGGCCATCAATGAGTACCTGTGTGAGTATGGCACCAGGACAGGGTCAGGGGAGCTTGGATTTTTTTCGCCACGCCAGTGGCTACTGATCAAGGATGCATGCGCTGTCCTATCACCATTTGAGGAGGCCACGAGGATGGTGAGCAGCAACAATGTATGCATCAGTGATACTGTCCCTCTTGTCTTCCTGTTGGAGCACACGCTTCGTGGAATAATGGACAGGGCACTTGAGGCAAAACAGCGGGAGGAAGAGGAGGACTTCCTTACCTCTCAAGGCCCCCTTTATCCAGATAGCATTCCTGTGGGCCCGCCAAACACACAGGGAGAAGAGGAGGAGGAGGGGGATTGTGTCAGCATGGATGTAGAGGATAACACTCAGCAGCAGTCTTCAAGGGATGGTTTTCAGTCCCTAGAAACCCAAGGAGTTGTACATGGTTGGGAGGAGGTAGTTCCTGACAACGTCATCCTCAGTGACCCAGAGGACTCACAATTGAATGCGTCTGCAAACTTACGCTGCATGGCCTCCATGATTATGCAAAGCCTGGGAAAGGACCCTGGGATTCGTGGTATCAAGGAGAGGGATCATTACTGGCTGGCAACCCTTCTTGATCCACGTTACAAGGGTAAGGTTGCAGAATTCATCCTGCCTTCACAGAGGGAGCAGAGTATGAAACATCTTCAGAAGACAATGAAAAATGGTTTGTGCAATGCGTTTCCATACCCTGGGAGGTTACAATTTCCTGGTGCTGGAAAATGTGTTGCTGAGGCTTCGGTCAGTCAGAGGAAGAGCGGTGGAGAAGGTGGCCGACTGACCAATGCCTTTTAGACAATTTCTTAGTCCTCAGCGCCAAGGTCTGATCGCCAGCGTCTGCATTACATGGTGCAGGATAGGGATGAGCTTCGAGTTCGAGTCGAACTCATGTTCGACTTGAACATCGGCTGTTCACCAGTTCGCCGAACAGCGAACAATTTGGGGTATTTGCGGCAAATTCGAAAGCCGTGGAAAACCCTTTAAAAGTCAATGGGAGAAATCAAAAGTGCTAATTTTAAAGGCTTATATGCATGGTATTGTCATAAAAAGTGTTTGGGGACCTGGGTCCTGCCCCAGGGGACATGGATCAATGCAAAAAAAGTTTTATGATTTTAATAATGCTTAAAGTGAAACATAAAAGTGTAATATTCCTTTAAATTTCGTACCTGGGGGGTGTCTATAGTATGCCTGTAAAGGGCCGCATGTTTCCCGTGTTTAGAACAGTCTGACAGTAAAATGACATTTCAAAGGAAAAAAAGTCATTTAAAACTACTCGCGGCTATTAATGAATTGCCAGTCCGACAATACACATAAAAGTTCATTGATAAAAACGGCATGGGAATTCCCCACAGGGGAACCCCGAACCAAAATTAAAAAGAATGACGTGGGGGGTCCCCGTAAATTCCATACCAGGCCCTTCAGGTCTGGTATGGATATTAAGGGGAACCCGGCCAAAATTTAAAAAAAAATGGCGTGGGGTCCCCCTCAAAATTTATACCAGACCCTTCAGGTCTGGTATGGATTTTAAGGGGAACCCCGCGCCAAAATTTTTTAAAAAAATGGCGAGGGGTCCCCCAAAAAATCCATACCAGACCCTTATCTGAGCACGCAACCTGGCAGTAGTGATGGAAAGTCCGGATCTTTTAAGTGAATCGGTTCATTTCGAACAACTCACTGAAATGAACTGATTCAATGAATCGATTCTTCGGTTCTTCTGTTCACTTGCTATGTCTACTGACAAGCAAGTGAACCAAAGCTCTCACTCAACCTTCTTAAATGATTAGAATCAAAAGAAAGATTCTTCACAGAAGGTTGGCAGGTCCTGGGGACGTTTACTTGTATTTAGTTCCTTGCTCAGAGCACAATCCTATTGTTGTGTCAGACCACAATTTGTCAGATTAGCCAGCGTCATCAATTTTGTTGACGCACTAAAAGCTGTGTAAATGAAAAGCGGGTTTTTGTGCATGTGAACTTCATTCTGATGGGCCAACTTCACAGTTAACATTGCTAGCCAGCAGATTTTTCTGTAGTCTTTACAGCGCATGCACAGGAAAAATTATCGGATTTTACTACCGCGGGCGAAGTACCCACGGTAGTAAAATCCAATCGTTGGGCTCCTTTCACACTTGTGCGACTTGAAAGTCGTACAATTTTTGCCACGATTTTTACCGTGACTTTGATGCGATTTGAAGCAATACCTATGTAATCTTGATGTCTCTGCCTCAAATCGCATCAAAATCGGACCAAAGTAGTGCAGTGACTACTTTGAAGTTGCTGTGACTTGAAGATGCACAGATATGAATGGTACTCATTGGAAATCATGGGGTACCACTTGTCATGCGACTTTGTAGTGCCAAGTCACAGGACAAGTCACACAAGTGTGAAAGGGGCCTCATTATGCACTGTAAAGACTAAGTACAGACAAATCTGATTATTATTATTATACAGTATTTATATAGCGCCAACAGTTTACATAGCGCTTTACAACTTGAGGGTAGACAGTACAAATACAATACACTTTGATACAGTAGGAATCAGAGGGCCCTGCTCCTTAGAGCTTACAATGTAAGAGGGAAGGTCAAGAGATACAAGAGGTAATAAATGTGGGTGATGTTCTGATTGAGAAGATAAATATACAGTTGTTAGGTGGGGGCCAGATAGGCTTCTCTGAAGAGATGAGTTTTCAGGGATCGTCTGAAAGTGGATAAAGTAGGAGAAAATCGGACGGATTGGGGTAGAGCATTCCAGAGGATGGGGGAGGCTCTGGAGAAGTCCTGAAGGCGAGCATGGGATGAGGTGACAAGGGAATTTGAGAGCAGGAGGTCTTGGGAGGAGTGAAGAGAACGATTAGGTTGGTATTTTGTGACTAGGTTAGAGATGTAGCTGGGGGCCAGGTTGTGGATGGCTTTGTAAGTTATCGTTAGTATCTTGAATTTAATTCGGTGACTGAGTGGCAGCCAATGGACGGATTGGCAGAGGGGTGTAGCAGACGCTGAGCGGTTTGTGTGGTGGATGAGCCTGGCAGCAGCGTTCATGACGGACTGAAGTGGGGATAGCCTATTTAGAGGCTTAGAAGCTTTGTGGTGACATTGGTTAGGAAGGGGCGTATCTTGGAGATGTTGTGGAGATTGAGGCGGCAAGCTTTGGATAGTGATAGAATGTGGGGTCGAAAGGTTAGTTCAGAGTCCAGGATTACACCTAGGACCTTGGCGTGGGGAGATGGGTTGATAGTTGAGCCGTTGATATTGACAGGGAAATCAGGGGAAGTGGCACCTGAGGGAGAAAATATCATGAGCTCGGTTTTGGATAGGTTGAGTTTGAGGAAGTGATGTGACATCCAGGCTGATATGTCTGCTAGTAAGTTGGTAATGCGTGAGGAGACAGATGGAGAGAGCTGGGGGGTGGAGAGATAGATTTGGGTGTCATCAGCGTAGAGATGATATTTAAAGCCGTGGGAGGCAATCAACTGACCCAAGGCGGTGGTCTAGATTGAGAAAAGGAGAGGTCCAAGAACAGAACCTTGGGGGACCCCAACGGAAAAAGGAAGAGGAGAGGAGGAAGTAGAGTTGTAAGTGACACTGAAGGAGCGGTGGGATAGGTAGGATGAGAACCAGGGAAGAGTACAGTCATGTAGACCAAAGGAGTGGAGTTTTTGAGGAGGAGGGGGTGGTCCACTGTGTCAAGGGCAACAAAGAGATCCAGGAGAAGTAGTACAGAATAGTGTCCATTGGCTTTAACCATTAGTAGGTCATTTGAGAGTTTAAGGAGAGCAGTTTCCGTGGAGTGTTGAGGGCGAAAACCGGGCTGAAGGGGATCAAGAAGTTTATTCATGGTCAGATGGTCGCTTAGTCGGTTGTAGACCAGTCTTTCAAGAAGTTTGGAGGAGAAGGAGAGTAAGGAGATGGGACGTAAGTTGTTGAGATTGGTGGGATCCAGTGAGGGTTTTTTTAGTATGGGGGTGACTAGGGCATGTTTTAGAGAGTTTGGGAAGATGCCACAAGAGAGGGAGAGGTTAAAAATGTGAGTTAGAGAGTGTAGAATCGAGTCAGAGGGTGAGCGTAGCATTTGCGAGGGAACAGGATCCAGGGGGCAAGTGGTTATTTGAGTGCTAGATAAAAGTTTAGCAACCTCAGTAATAGTAGCAGGGTTGAATGAGGGAAGTAATGACTGTGTCTGTGGACATGGGGTGTTGCATGGGGGAGGTTTTTGCGCATTGGTGATCTCCTCATGAATTGTATCAATCTTAGTTTTGAAGTGATTGGCAATCTCCTGGGCAGTGAGTGAGTTGGTGGGTGGAGGCAGTGGAGGACAGAGTAGAGTGTTGAAGGTAGAGAAGAGTTGACGTGGACTGGATGAGAAGGTGTTAATGAGTGTGATAAAGTAGGTCTGTTTGGCAGTGTGAAGGCAGGAGTAGTATTTTAGGAGGGCAGATTTATATTGTGTGAAGTCTTCCTGGGTCTTAGTCTTATGCCACAGGCACTCAAGAGCGTGGCTACGTATTCTGAGACTTCTGGTGTCATCTGTTTGCCAGGGTTGTAGCAGTCGGGGCCTAATTCTGCATGTAGTGAGGGGGGCAAGCTTGTCTAGGGAGGAAGACAGTGAGCTGTTGTAGATGAAAGTAGCTAGGTTGGGGCAGGACAGAGGTGAGATTTTTACATAGAGGTGATCAGTAGCAGAGTAGAGAAGAGAAGGGTTGAGGTGGCGAAGGTTTCTACGTGTAACTGTTAGACGGTTGGAGGGAGAAGAGGTGGAAGACAGGGAGAGAGCAAAACTAATAAGGTGGTGATCAGAGAGTGGGAGAGGATTTTTGGAAAGGTTGCACGGAGTGCACAGATAGGAGAAGGCAAGGTCAAGGGTGTTGCCGTTGGAGTGGGTAGGAGCCTGTATCCATTGCTTCAGGTCAAGCGATGAGGTTAGACTGAGAAGTTTAGAAGTAATAGTAGTGTTAGTGTTAACAGGGATGTTGAAGTCTCCAAGAATAATTGTGGGGATTTTCAGAAGAGAGAAAGTAGGGTAGCCAGGCAGAGAAGTCATCAAGAAAGGCTGATACTGGTCCAGGGGGCCGGTAGATGACAGCAATTCTTAGAGAAATGGGAGAGAATAGATGAATGCAATGTGCCTCAAAAGAGGAGAGTGTCAGAGAGGGAGGTGGGTGAAGTACCTGATAGGTGCTGCATGGGGCTAGAAGGATTCCCACTCCACCTCCCTTCAGTCCACTTGGTCTGGGGGAGTGAGTCCAGAGAAGGCCCCCATGGGAGAGGGAAGCAGGAGAAATAGTATTCGATTCATGAAGCCAGGTTTCAGTAATGGCAAGTAGGTTAAAGTAATTTGTGATAAAGAGGTCGTGAAGGGCGGTGAGTTTGTTGCAGACAGAACGTGCATTCCACAGGGCACAGGAAAAGGGGGGGCTGGTTTTGGAAAGAGGAATAGAGACCAAGTTCTGTGGGTTGCGGCTCCTGCCAGAGAGTGTAGGGGGATGGGAGCGTTGGGCAAAGACAGATGATGGTGGCCCATGGTTTGGGGATAATTCACCAGAGATTAGGAGAAGCAGGAGGGTGAGGGAGGTAATGTGGGAATGTGATTTATGTGAAGGGGCATGTCTCAGAGTACTGGAGGTTTTATCAGTGTATGGATGTAGAATGAGCAAGAGTTGGTAGGAGCAGGAGTAGGGAGAAGACAGAAGGCAGGGTGATATGTATAAGCAGGCGGGTGGAGAGGGGGGGTGAAGGTAAGAGAGTTTGAGGAGAGAGGACAGGAGTGTCAGAAGCAGTGATAGAGAGTGCATGTTACAGAACGGAAGGAGAGCTTATTAGAGAGACAGGGTCAGCTGCAGTCTGTTAGCTGCTTTCCAGTGCAGATTGATGTATTTGTTTGGTTCGTGCAATCGCTAAAGTGCAGAGATTGAAGTGCATATCACTTGTAGAAAGAATCACTTAGAGATAGAAGCCATTGCAATGTGCTCACCCCTTAAGGATGCTCTAATTTATACTGTTATAAGGGTGGGGTTGAAGTTCATTAATTAATCATGAGTGACTATAAGAATGCCTAACAATCAAAGTGGACTTTTTGCTTCTAAAGTCAGAATAGCAAGAGGCCAGAGGCCAAGATAAGATCAACACATAAAACTTAGGTAAGACAGTCCAGAGTAGGGATGAGCCGAACACCCCCCGGTTCGGTTCGCACCAGAACCCGCGAACGGACCGCAAGTTCGCACGAACGTTAGAACCCCATTGACGTCTATGGGACTCGAACGTTCGAAATCAAAAGTGCTCATTTTAAAGGCTAATTTGCATGGTATTGTCCTAAAAAGGGTTTGGGGACCCGGGTCCTACCCCAGGGGACATGTATCAATGCAAAAAAAACTTTTAAAAACGGCCGTTTTTTCGGGAGCAGTGATTTTAATGATGCTTAAAGTAAAAAAAAAAAGTGAAATATTCCTTTAAATATCGTACCTGGGGGGTGTCTATAGTATGCCTGTAAAGTGACGCGTGTTTCCCATGTTTAGAACAGTCCCTGCACCAAATGTCATTTTTAAAGGAAAAAATCTCATTTAAAACTGCTTGCGGGTTTAATGTCATGTCGGGTCCTGGCAATATGGATGAAAATCAGTGAGACAAACGGCATGGGTACCCCCCAGTCCATTACCAGGCCCTTTGGGTCTTGTATGGATATTAAGGGGAACCCCGCACCCAAATTAAAATAAGGAAAGGTCCCTATATACTCTGAACAGCAGTATACAGGCGGTGCAAACAAGACAGGGACTGTAGGTTTGTTGTTAAGTAGAATCTCTTTGTAATTTTGAACATTTTTAATGTGTTTAGCTCCAGCCAAAAAATCTTTTCTAAGCTTTTTGGAAAACATAGGGAAGGGTTATCACCCCTGTGACATTTGTTTTGCGTCTTTCCTCCTCTTCAGAAGATTTCACCTCACTTTTTTGTCCCAATGAAAAATGTTTTTTGAAAATTTGGGTTTTTTTGTGGAACAAGGATTGGAAAGCATCAGTGGAAAGGAGAAATTGTTTTCCCATATTAACTCTTACATGAGAGAATTTCCCTTCCTATGGGTAGATTTCATCTCACTTCCTGTTGTCTCCTTCCGTTTGCAAGTAGGAGTCGTTTGTAAGTTAGATGTTTGAAAGTAGGGTCCTGCCCTATATACTCAGCAGAAATTTGGGCCTTAGGTGTTGCTGTGGCCAAAACACTGTAAGCCCTCACAGAGCCCTGCTGTGAAATATTAGATCAAGAATTGTAATTACATGCCCCTGTTGAACAGGAGCTGAAAAATTAGGCCTTAGGCACTGGTGCTGGTGCCACAACACTGCAACCCCTCACAGACACTCTAGTTGGAACGCAGGAACGAGCACTGCTGCAAAGTATTGCATCAAAAATTGTAATTACACGCCCCTGTTAGACAGGGGCAGAAAAATTGGGCCTTAGGCACTGGTGCTGGTGCCACAACACTGCAACCCCTCACAGACACTCTAGTTGGAACGCAGGAACGAGCACTGCTGCAAAGTATTGCATCAAAAATTGTAATTACACGCCCCTGTTAGACAGGGGCAGAAAAATTGGGCCTTAGGCACTGGTGCTGGTGCCACAACACTGCAACCCCTCACAGACACTCTAGTTGGAACGCAGGAACGAGCACTGCTGCAAAGTATTGCATCAAAAATTGTAATTACACGCCCCTGTTAGACAGGGGCAGAAAAATTGGGCCTTAGGCACTGGTGCTGGTGCCACAACACTGCAACCCCTCACAGACACTCTAGTTGGAACGCAGGAACGAGCACTGCTGCAAAGTATTGCATCAAAAATTGTAATTACACGCCCCTGTTAGACAGGGGCAGAAAAATTGGGCCTTAGGCACTGGTGCTGGTGCCACAACACTGCAACCCCTCACAGACACTCTAGTTGGAACGCAGGAACGAGCACTGCTGCAAAGTATTGCATCAAAAATTGTAATTACACGCCCCTGTTAGACAGGGGCAGAAAAATTGGGCCTTAGGCACTGGTGCTGGTGCCACAACACTGCAACCCCTCACAGACACTCTAGTTGGAACGCAGGAACGAGCACTGCTGCAAAGTATTGCATCAAAAATTGTAATTACACGCCCCTGTTAGACAGGGGCAGAAAAATTGGGCCTTAGGCACTGGTGCTGGTGCCACAACACTGCAACCCCTCACAGACACTCTAGTTGGAATGCAGGAACGAGCCGTGCTGCAAAGTATTACATCAAAAATTGTAATTACACGCCCCTGTTATACAGGGGCTGAAAAATTGTGCCTTAGGCACTGGTGGTGGCGCCCAGAACCAAAAATGTTCTTACAAGCTATCAGCGTGATGATTGAGGAGGAAGAGGATAATTACTCAGGGATAATCACTCAGCATCAGCATAGGCAGTCTTTGAAGGGATCTGAAAAAAATTATTCAGTTACATCAGCATCAGGTGCTTGGTAGCTGGTGGTGATCCAAGACTGATTCATTTTTATGAAGGTCAGCCGATCGACCGAGTCAGTGGACAGACGCACCCTGTGATCGGTTACCACGCCTCCAGCAGCACTGAATGTACGTTCCGAAAGAACGCTGGATGCAGGACAGGCCAGTAGCTCAATTGCATACTGTGCAAGCTCTGGCCAGTGATCCATCCTCAAGACCCAGTAACCCAGAGGATTTTCGGTGGGAAAGGTGTCCAAGTCTGATCTTGCCCCTAGGTATTCCTGCACCATGTAAAACAGACGCTGGCGATGGTTGCTGGAACCGATCATACCTTGGGGCTGCGGACCAAAAAATTGTCTGAACGCATCGGTCAGACGGCCACCTTCTCCACCGCTCCTTCTTTGACTGACCGAAGCCTCAGCAACACGTTGTCCAGAAACAGGAGTTTGTAACCTCCCAGTCTCTGGGAACGCGTTGCACAGACCTTTCTGCAAGGCCACCCGAAGATGTTTTATCCTCTGCTCCCTCTGCGATGGCAAGATAAGGTCCGCAACCTTACCCTTGTAACGTGGATCAAGGAGGGTTGCCAGCCAGTATTGGTCCTTCTCCTTGATACCACGAATACGAGGATCCTTACGCAGGCTTTGCAGGATCAGGGAGGCCATGCAGCGTAGGTTTGCTGAGGCATTCGGTCCGGAGTCCTCTGGGTCACTAAGGACAACAACGTCCGCAGCCACCTCCTCCCAGCCACGTACAAGTCCATGTGTTCCTTGGGACTGATCCCTTAAAGACTGCTGATGCTGAGTGCCAGGCTCCACCTCCATACTGACACAATCTTCCTCCTCCTCCTCCTCCTCCTCCTCGTCCTCTTCCTGTGTGATCGGCGGGCACGCAGGAACACTGTCTGGATAAAGGGGGCCTTGAGAGCTAAGGAAGTCCTCCTCTTCCTGCCTCTGTTCTGCCTCAAGTGCCCTGTCCATTATTCCACGCAGCGTGTGCTCCAACAGGTGGACAAGGGGGACAGTGTCACTGATGCATGCACTGTCAGTGCTCACCATCCTCGTGGCCTCCTCGAATGGTGACAGGACAGTGCATGCATCCCTGATCATGGCCCACTGGCGTGGGGAAAAAAAACCAAGGTCCCCTGACCCTGTCCTGGTGCCATAGTCGCACAGGTACTCATTGATGGCCCTCTGCTGCGTGTGCAGCCGCTGCAGCATGGCCAACGTCGAGTTCCACCTGGTGGGCATGTCACAGATTAGGCGGTTCTTGGGCAGGTTAAACTCCTTTTGGAGGTCCGTCAGCCGAGCACTGGCATTATATGACCGGCGGAAATGCACACAGACTTTCCTGGCCTGCCTCAGGACATCCTGTAAGCCCGGGTACCTGCCCAAGAACCGCTGCACCACCAAGTTAAGGACGTGAGCCAAACAGGGCACATGGGTCAGTTGTCCCTGTCGGAGGGCAGAGAGGAGGTTGGTGCCATTGTCGCAAACCACCATTCCTGCCTTAAGTTGGCGTGGCGTCAACCACCTCTGAACCTGCCCCTGCAGAGCTGACAGAACCTCTGCCCCAGTGTGGCTCCTGTCCCCCAAGCACACCAGCTCAAGCACCGCATGGCATCTTTTGGCCTGCGTACTTGCGTAGCCCCTTGAACGCCTACGGAGCACCGCTGGTTCCGAGGAAGAGGCCATGGAGGAAGAAGAAGAGGAGGGGGTGGAGGAGAGAGGTGTGTCACAATCAGCATTTTGGAGGCGTGGTGGCGGAACAACCTCCAACACTACTGCACCTTGTCCTGCATCCTTCCCAGCTGCCAGCAGAGTCACCCAATGCGCCGTGAAACTTAAGTAACGTCCCTGTCCATGCCTGCTGGACCATGAGTCAGCGGTAATATGCACCTTACCGCTGACCGCCCTGTCCAGCGAGGCATGGACATTGCCTTCCACATGCCGGTAGAGAGCCGGAATCGCCTTCCGTGAGAAAAAGTGGCGTTTGGGTACCTGCCACTGAGGAACCGCACATTCCACAAACTCACGGAAGGGGGCAGAGTCTACCAACTGAAAAGGCAGCAGTTGAAGTGCTAGCAATTTTGCCAAGCTAGCATTCAACCGCTGGGCATGTGGATGGCTGGGAGCAAACTTCTTTCGGCGGTGCAGCAGCTGGGGCAGGGAAATTTGCCTGGTACAATCTGACGTCGGTGTACCAAAAGCAGATTGCCCACAAGTACTTGGCTGTGACACACCTAATTCTACACCTTCATTCCTCTCACTGCAGGTCTCAGAGAGGACTGAAGGTCTAGTGGGGTTGGAAATCTCAGCTGATGAGGAGCAAGGAGAGATCCTCTTTGTTCTTTGGTGTGGGTCTTTCAGATACGCTTGCCAACGAACTGCATGGCAGGTCAACATATGTCTGGTCAAGCATGTGGTACCCAAGCGGGAGATGTTTTGGCCACGCGAGATACGCTTGAGACATATGTTGCAAATAGCAGCGGTGCGATCTGATGCACTCGTCTCAAAAAAGGCCCACACCAAAGAACTTTTTGAATAACTCGCAGAGACTGCAGCGCCCTGCACATGTGGAGCTTTGGGGTGTGATGCAGTCAATGTGCTGCCCTTAGGCTGGCCCCTGGAGGGCATCCTGCCTCGTTGGTGATGTGCCGCCTCCTCCTCCTCCTCCTCCTCCTCTCTCCTATCAGGCACCCACGTTGAGTCAGTGACCTCATCATCCCCTCCCTCCTCATCACTGGAGCAAACCTGGCAGTATGCTGCAGCAGGGGGAGCATGACTGCCAGATTGCTGTCCTTCTTGGGCACCCCCTCTGTCCGTGCTCATGTTACTGCCTTCATCGAGCTCAGTATCATCATCAGAGCCTTCCAAACGCTGGGCATCCTCCTGGAGCATGTACCCAACACTGTGGTCAAACAGTTCGAGGGAATCCTCATGAGGACATGGTGGAGCTAGGGAAGGAGTCACTGATGACATTGAGCTGAGGGAAGAGGCCGCTGCTTTGCCAGACAAAGCACCCTGGGCATGGGTGAGAGAGGATGAGGAGGATGAGGACGGCTTGGTCATCCACTCGACCAAGTCTTCCGCATGTTGCGGCTCAACACGGCCAGCTGCCGAAAAAAAGGCCAAGCGTGTCCCATGGCCACGTGCTGATGAGGATGCACCGTCTCCACGACCAGCACTAGACACAGAGCCTGCTTGCCCTCTCTTATTGGCTTGTGACTGTCTGCCTCTCCTTCTTGGCCTTCCAGACATACTAATGGCCTGTAGCTGCACTAAGCTGGGATAGAACACCTGTAATTTTCTTCAGGTAGCTTTATATACTGTAACCAGACAAGCCTGCCTGTCAGTAGGAAGATAACAGGAACGGATCTAGCTGAACACTGTGAGCAGGACACACTGTACTAAATGTAAATAGTCTAGCTGCCTGACCGTGGTACTAATAGGATCAAAAAGAACACCTGTAATTTTCTTCAGGTAGCTTTATATACTGTAACCAGACAAGCCTGCCTGTCAGTAGGAAGATAACAGGAACGGATCTAGCTGAACACTGTGAGCAGGACGCACTGCACTGAATGTAAATAGCAGGAACGGATCTAGCTGAACACTGTGAGCAGGACGCACTGCACTGAATGTAAATAGCAGGAACGGATCTAGCTGAACACTGTGAGCAGGACGCACTGCACTGAATGTAAATAGCAGGAACGGATCTAGCTGAACACTGTGAGCAGGACGCACTGCACTGAATGTAAATAGCAGGAACGGATCTAGCTGAACACTGTGAGCAGGACGCACTGCACTGAATGTAAATAGCAGGAACGGATCTAGCTGAACACTGTGAGCAGGACGCACTGCACTGAATGTAAATAGCAGGAACGGATCTAGCTGAACACTGTGAGCAGGACGCACTGCACTGAATGTAAATAGCAGGAACGGATCTAGCTGAACACTGTGAGCAGGACGCACTGCACTGAATGTAAATAGCAGGAACGGATCTAGCTGAACACTGTGAGCAGGACGCACTGCACTGAATGTAAATAGCAGGAACGGATCTAGCTGAACACTGTGAGCAGGACGCACTGCACTGAATGTAAATAGCAGGAACGGATCTAGCTGAACACTGTGAGCAGGACGCACTGCACTGAATGTAAATAGCAGGAACGGATCTAGCTGAACACTGTGAGCAGGACGCACTGCACTGAATGTAAATAGCAGGAACGGATCTAGCTGAACACTGTGAGCAGGACGCACTGCACTGAATGTAAATAGCAGGAACGGATCTAGCTGAACACTGTGAGCAGGACGCACTGCACTGAATGTAAATAGCAGGAACGGATCTAGCTGAACACTGTGAGCAGGACGCACTGCACTGAATGTAAATAGCAGGAACGGATCTAGCTGAACACTGTGAGCAGGACGCACTGCACTGAATGTAAATAGCAGGAACGGATCTAGCTGAACACTGTGAGCAGGACGCACTGCACTGAATGTAAATAGCAGGAACGGATCTAGCTGAACACTGTGAGCAGGACGCACTGCACTGAATGTAAATAGCAGGAACGGATCTAGCTGAACACTGTGAGCAGGACGCACTGCACTGAATGTAAATAGCAGGAACGGATCTAGCTGAACACTGTGAGCAGGACGCACTGCACTGAATGTAAATAGCAGGAACGGATCTAGCTGAACACTGTGAGCAGGACACACTGCACTAAATAGTCTAGATAGAAGATAACAGGAACGGATCTAGCTAAACTGAATACAGTGTATATATATATATGCAACACCTGGGATGCATATATATACACAATACACTGTAAGTGCAGCTAACTGACTGACTGTTAACACACACTACACAGGGCCGCCGTGCAGGCGGCCTTATATAGTGTGGGGTGTGTACTAAATCCCCTGAGCCATAATTGGCCAAAGCCACCCTGGCTTTGGCCAATTACAGCTCTCTCTACTGACGGCGCTGTGATTGGCCAAGCATGCGGGTCATAGTGCATGCTTGGCCAATCATCAGCCAGCAATGCACTGCGATGCCGCAGTGAATTATGGGCCGTGACGCGCCACACGAATTTGGCGCGAACGGCCCATATCGTTCGCAATTCGACGGACGGTCGAACAGCCGATGTTCGAGTCGAACATGGGTTCGACTCGAACACGAAGCTCATCCCTAGTCCAGAGCAACAAATAACAATGTCATGGTTGTGCACACAGGGCAACAGATAGAGAAAGCCACATACCAAGACACACACACAGAGACAGCAAGCAAATCCCAAATTTCAGTTAACGGTGGAAGATGTGGTTGAGCTGACACATACCAAGACACACACACAGACAGCAAGCAAATCCCAATTTCAGTTAACGGTGGAAGATGTGGTTGAGCTGACACATACCAAGACACACACACAGAGACAGCAAGCAAATCCCAATTTCAGTTAACGGTGGAAGATGTGGTTGAGCTGACACATACCTGTAAAGAGATAGAGAAGGAATGATCAGGTGAAGCAGAACTTAAAGTGGAGTTCCACCCACTTTTACAACTCTTCAGCATCCCTCACTAAACTGTGCACTGTAAACAAATTGGATATTTTTTTATTTTTTTTCTCAGCACTTACTGTATATCTGCTGTATTCATTTTTCACTTCCTCCTCCCTGGCCGCGGCCTATCGCATCATTTCCTATTTGCAATGCCTTCTGGGAAGGGGCAGCAACTTCCTCTGAAACTGCCGTTGCTATGGAAACCTGACCTGAAACCTATTACACTGCTTGTGCTGCACTGAGCATGTGCGAGATCTGCAAGGATGAGATCCAGGAAGAAATACAGTCTGGCTTCAGATGCCCACACTTAAGATGGCCACGGCCTGCTGTAAGTTTATAAAATAGCAAACTACTGCTATAAACAAACAAAACAGACCTTAGTTTACAGACTAACTTTACTAGAATACGATAAGCTTGTGTATTATAGGGGTATTTTTATTTAAAAGTATAATTTCATCCGGAACACCACTTTAAATGGCTAGCAATCTTAACTGTGAAGTTGGGCCATCAGAATGCAGTTTACAATAGTGTACTTCTGTTACTTTAACCTTGATTTAGTGTATTGTTCTACTAGTGGTGACTCATGGTTCTTTCAGTGTACTGTGTTCTAACAACTCATACGATTCTTTAACTCGGTGTACTGTGTACTCTTGTTTTAAGTTTGTGTCCAGTTCCTGAGTGTCATTGTGCCTTGAGCACGCTGATTGGTTGCAGGGAGGGGCCGAGCTCTCACTCTAGGATCATATTAAAAGCCTGCTCTGCTATGCTATGTATTGAGTCCATAGTGAACTGTTTCAAACGAATCAGTTCACTCAGATGAATCGATTCAATCAGTTCACTGAAAAGAATCAATTTAAAAGAGTGATTCATTCATGAACTGGACATCACTACCTGGCAGGCAAAGGGGGGGGGCGAGAGAGCGCCCCCCCTCCTGAACCATACCAGGCCACATGCCCTCAACATTGGGAGGGTGCTTTGGGGTAGCCCCCCAAATCACCTTGTCCCCATGTTGATGGCCCTTGCCCGATGGTTGTGGGGGTCTGCGGGCAGGGGGCTTAATGGAATCTGGAAGCCCCCTTTAACAAGGGGACCCCCTAGATCCCGGCCCTCCCCCCTGTGTGAAATGGTAAGGGGGTACCCCCTACCATTTCACAAAAAAAGTGTCAAAAATGTTAAAAATGACAAGAGACAGTTTTTGACAATTTCTTTATATAAATACTTCTTCTTTCTTCTATCTTCTATCTTCCTTCGGTTTCTTTCTCCATCTTCTTTTTCTGGTTCTTCCTCCGGTGTTCTCGTTCAGCATCTTCCTCCGCGGTGTCTTCTTCCCTCCTTCTTCTTGACCCGCTCCACATCCACCATGATGGGAGGCTCCCGCTGTGTGACGCTTCTCGTCTTTTGACGGTTCTTAAATAACGGAGGGCGGGGCCACCCGGTGACCCCGCCCCCCTCTGACGCCCGGGGACTTGACAGGGACTTTCCTGTGGCATTCCCCGTGACATCAGAGGGGGCGGGGGCTCCGCCCTCCATTATTTAAGAACCGTCAGAAAAGGAGAAGCGTCACACAGTGGGAGCCTCCCTGTCAGAGAGCTTACTTGATTGGGCATCGTCGCGCGCCTGGGGCGTGTTGGTGCATGCGTTCCTGCGGGTGCTTGGGTGCCTGCTTCTATGGGCACTGGTGTTGGCATGCCGGCTGGCCGTGGCGGACGCGGTGGTGCCCGGGCGCGTACGCACGTTCGCCTATGGGTGCTGCTATGCATCTGCCTGGTGGCGCTGGTGTGGGCGCCACTGTCCGGGGGCACGCTCGGGCGCGTGCGGGTGCGCGGGTGCCTGTGCGTAACGGCGCATGCACGAACGCGGCGTTTGGCGCCAATCAGCCTATTTAGGCTTGCTTCTCCCTCTGATCAGTGCTGCCTGATCAACAGCTCCGTGCCTAGTTCCTGTTTCCTGTTCCTAGTTCCTGTGATTCCTGTGTTCCTGATCTTTTGACGACCCGGCTTGCCTTCTGGACTCTCCTGACCTCCGCCTGCATTTGACCCCGGCCTGTTTTTGACCTCGCTTCTGCCTGCTCCTTCTGTACCTCTGCTGCCCGCCTGTTGCCAAACCCAGCCTGTGCATTAACCTGTCTCCAGCTTCTGCTCAGCATCTGTTGCCTGTACCGCTGACTATCATCTGCTGTTTGAAGACTGCTAGCCTCCGGAACACGGACTCCTGCACAGGCTCTCATACCACTCCACACTCGTGGGCCTCCTGTCTGCTCTACCAGGGGCCGTGAGTCGGATACGTAAGGGAGCCTACCCTCTGCCCAAGTGGACTCTCCGGTCTGGTAAGTGAGAGACCTGACAGTATCAGGCAGCCATGACTGAGTCCGGGCAGGGGGCCTCCCCCATGGATGAACTTTGTAGGCACCTCGCGGGCCTTACCCAAGCAGTCAAGAGCCTACAAGAAGGCTACACCAGATTAGAGGGTCAGGTCCAAGCCCTCTCAGCAGCTTCTCCCCCCAGGGAGACTCTGCCGGACTCTCCTCAGCACCCTCCAGAGTAATGCTCCCTCCGGAACCCAGGGTACCCACACCTGAAAAATGTACTGGAGATCGTCGCAAATACCGGGCCTTCTGTAACTTCTGCGAGCTCTATTTTGCGCTACAGCCTCGCACAGTCTCTCTGGATGCTACTAAAGTGGGATTTGTCATTGCACTGCTGTCCGGCGAGCCCCAGACTTGGGCTCATCATCTACTGGAGCAGAAGTCCAGATCCTTGGATACCCTGGATGCTTTTTTCCTGGCAATGTCCCAGTTGTATGAGGACCCTCAACTTACTACTACTGCTGAGGCAGCCCTGCATTCCCTGCAGAAAGGTTGCAGAGCGGCTGAAGACTACGCAGTTGAGTTTCGTCGTTGGAGCTCTGATACAGAGTGGAACGACGCTGCCTTGCGTCATCAATTTCGGATGGGGTTATCTGATCCCCTTAAGGATGAACTGGCACGTGTTGGGATACCCCAGACTCTGGATGAACTCATTACCTATCTATTCAAATTGACCGTCGTCTGAGAGAAAGACGCTCTGAGAGGTCCTCTGGTCACCCTTATCCTATTTGGATGCTCCCTAGAGTTCCCAGTTCTCCCAACCAATTGCCTCTCTCCTCTACTTCAGCCACGGAAGCACCCGAACCCATGCAACTTGGTCTGCTCCGGCCATCCCTTACCCCGGAAGAGAAGATGCGCAGACGTACTCACAACTTATGCCTGTACTGCGGGGAACAAGGACATTTTGTGAGGACCTGCCCTAACAAGATACGTAAGTGTCTGACGTCTTCTTCCACGTGTGCATCTGTTTTGCCCAAACCTGGTAACCATTTGACTATCTCTATTGTATTACAGCTCCCTGGAAAGAACATCCCGGTGTCGGTCATTATTGACTCTGGAGCATGCAGTGGCTTCATCGATCAAAACTTTGTCAATAATCATGGCATGCCTCTTCAACCTAAGACCCAGGGTCTTGCAGTATTCCTAGCTGATGGCTCTACCCTTAGTTCTGGTCCAGTCACCTGTGAGACTGTTCCACTACTGGCCACCATAGGCCCGAAACATCAGGAACTGTTACATTTGGATGTCATCTCCTCCCCTCTCTTCCAAATCACTCTTGGAATGCCCTGGCTACAGGCACATAACCCCAACATTGACTGGTCCACAGGAAAAAAACAATTCTTATCTGATTACTGCAGGCAACATTGCTTACGTGGGACCTCTGTGACACCGACTCAATGTCTTTGTTTGGAATCAGATACCAAGCCTTGCCAATCCCTTCCCGAGGCCTATCGGGACTTCCAGGATGTCTTCAGTAAGAAGGGGGCAGAGACTCTTCCAGTTCACAGGCCTTATGACTGCCCAATAGAACTTTTACCTGGAACCGAAGTACCCTTTGGGAGGATTTTTCCACTAACTGAGCAGGAGCTGGGCACCTTAAAAAATTATATTGATGAGAACTTAAAGAAAGGGTTTATCCGCCCTTCCACGTCTCCAGCTGGTGCAGGCATCTTCTTCGTGGAGAAGAAGGACCACACCCTACGTCTCTGTATCGACTACCGGGAATTAAACAAAATCACTGTAAAGAACAGATACCTGTTACCTTTAGTACCCGAGTTATTCCAAAGACTGGGAACCGCAAGAGTTTTCACCAAGCTGGATCTCCGTGGGGCGTACAACTTAATCCGCATAAGAGAAGGGGATGAGTGGAAAACAGCTTTTCGTACTCGTTTTGGGCACTAAGAGTATCTTGTCATGCCCTTTGGCCTGTGTAACGCGCCAGCCACCTTCCAACACTTTGTCAACAACGTATTCCGTGACTTCCTAGACCTCTATGTCATAGTCTATCTGGATGATATTCTGATTTTCTCCACTTCTCTGACCGACCACCGCGGGCATGTGCGAAATGTTCTCACTTGACTCAGGCAACATGGGCTCTATGCAAAACTTGAGATATGTGAATTTGAGCTTCAATACATTCAGTTTCTGGGCCTGATCATCTCCCCTGAGGGCATCAAGATGGATCCCCAAAAGGTATCTGCTATCCTGGACTGGCCTGCACCTATTGATAAGAAAGGGATACAACGTTTTATTGGCTTTGCCAACATCTATAGAAAATTCATAAAAGGGTTCTCCTTGATAATCGCTCCCATTACTGAACTTACCAGACAAGGAAGTCGGTTTTGCTGGACTCCTAAGGCGCAGTCGGCCTTCGAGGAACTCAAGGCTCTATTTACCTCAGCCACCATTTTAAAACACCCCAACCCAGCTCTACCATTTGTGTTAGAAGTTGACGCTTCAGAAATTGCGGTAGGGGCTGTACTCTCACAACGACAAGGCACCAAAGCTCTTCTGTACCCTGTGGGGTTCTTTTCACGAAAACTCTCGCCTTCCGAGAGAAACTACGATGTGGGTGACTGTGAACTCCTAGCTATTAAGGCGGCTTTAGAGGAATGGCGTTACCTTCTGGAGGGTGCTGCTTATCCCATACTGGTCTACACGGACCATAAAAACCTGGAAAACCTGAGAACGGCTAAGAGGCTAAGACCCCGGCAGGCCAGATGGGCACTTTTTTTTTCTCGATTCCAGTTCCATGTCACCTTCAGACCCGGATCCAAAAATATTAAATCTGATGCACTCTCACGAATGTTCCATGATTCGGAAGAAACCACACCTCCAGATACCATCCTTCCCCCTGGAAATTTCTTGCTTCTACAAGAAGATCTAATCTCCCAAATCAGACGGGCGTCTATGGGGGCGACGCCACCCGCTGGGGCCTGTATCAAGGATGGCCTATTTTGGCAGGAAAACAGGATTGTGGTCCCCGAAGAACTAAGAGTACAGGTACTGGAACTGTGTCACGATCACAAATTAGCTGGACATTACGGCTCACGAAAAATGAGTGATCTGGTATTACGCACCTTCTGGTGGCCTCATCTCATCAGGGATTGCAGGAGGTTAATTGATTCCTGCAATACTTGCGCTAGAAGCAAAACCAGCCGGGCCAGAGCTTGGGGACTGTTAAATCCTCCACCAGTCCCAGAGAGACCATGGAGCATGATCTCAATGGATTTTGTCATTGAACTCCCCCATCAGAAGGCTTTTCCTCCATCTTTGTCGTGGTAGACAGATTGTCTAAAATGGCTCATTTTCTCCCAATGAAGGGTACCCCATCGGCCACGGAGACAACTGATATTTTTATTAAAGAAATTGTCAGGCTACATGGAGTTCCGAAGAATATAGTTTCTGACTGTGGTGTCCAATTCACCTCCAGATTCTGGAAGGCCCTCTGTGGCTCCTTGGAAATTGAGTTGGCATTCTCCTCGGCCTACCACCCCCAGTCCAATGGACAAACTGAGAGGACGAATCAGACTTTGGAGCAGTATCTCTGCTGCTTTTCCGCATTCTCCCAGGATGATTGGGCCCCCCTACTCCCTATTGCGGAGTTCTCCTACAATAATTCCTTGCATTCAGCCACCAACCAGACTCCATTCTATGCCAACTATGGCTTTCATCCGACCTTTCTACCTGGATCGATACCTGAGTGTTCTGTCCTGCAGTGTCTGAGACCCTGAATTTCTTCTTGGTGAACAATAAGCTATTACAGGATACCATGGCCAAGGCCCAAGAAGGATATAAGAAGGTGTTTGACAAAAAGAGGCGTGGAGAACTTGTGTTGGAACCTGGCAACCCAGTATGTTTATCTACCGCCAATCTGAAACTGGCATGTCCATCCAAAAAACTAGGCCCTAAATTCCTGGGCCCCTTCCCGGTAAGGAGGAAGATTAATGATGGCGCCTACGAGCTTGATCTGCCGAATTCCCTGAAGGTGCACCCGGTCTTCCATGTATCTCTCGTAAAGCCAGTTATCCCCAATTCTTTTGTTGGCCGTACTGTCGGTCCACCCAAGCCCATCCTTTTAAACAACAAGGAGGAATTTGAAGTAGAGGCAATATTAGACTGCAGAAAAAGATGAAATCAAACCCAATACCTCATAAAGTAGAAGGGATATGGCCCTGAGGACAATTCATGGGAACCTGAAGATAATTTGCATGCCGGGGAACTCCTGCAAGCTTTCAAGGACTCACATGCCTCCAAGTTGGCCCAGTTGAGCATCCGGTGTCTGCCCTTGAGGAGGGGGCACTGTCAGAGAGCTTACCTGATTGGGCGTCGTCGCGCACCGGGGCGCGTTGGTGTGCAAGTTCCTGCGGGTGCTCGGGCGCCTGCTTCTATGGGCACTGGTGTTGGCATGCCGGCTGGCTGTGGCGGACGCGGTGGTGCCTGGGCGCGCGTTCACCTATGGGCACTGCTATGCATCTGCCTGGTGACGCTGGTGTGCGCGCCGCTGTCCGGGGGCGCGCTTGGGCGCGTGCGGGTGCGTGGGCGCCTGTGCATAAAGGTGCATGCACGAACGCGGCATTTGGCGCCAATCAGCCTATTTAGGCTTGCTTCTCCCTCTGATCAGTGCTGCCTGATCAACAGCTCCGTGCCTAGTTCCTGTTTCCTGTTTCCTGTTCCTAGTTCCTGTGATTCCTGTGTTCCTGATCTGTTGACAACCCGGCTTGCCTTCTGGACTCTCCTGACCTCCGCCTGCATTTGACCCCGGCCTGTTTTTGACCTCGCTTCTGCCTGCTCCTTCTGTACCTCTGCTGCCTGCCTGTTGCCAAACCCAGCCTGTGCATTAACCTGTCTCCAGCTTCTGCTCAGCATCTGTTGCCTGTACCGCTGACTATCATCTACTGTTTGAAGACTGCTAGCCTCCGAAACACGGACTCCTGCACAGGCTCTCATACCACTCCGCACTCGTGGGCCTCCTGTCTGCTCTACCAGGGGCCACGAGTCGGATACGTAAGGGAGCCTACCCTCTGCCCAAGTGGACTCTCCGGTCTGGTAAGTGAGAGACCTGACACTCTCATCATGGTGGATGCGGAGCAGCCCGAGAAGAAGGGAAGAAGACGCCGCGGTGGAAGATGCCGGACGAGAACACCAGAGGAAGAACCAGAAGAAGAAGAAGATGGAAGAAGAAACCGAAGGAAGATAGAAGATAGAAGAAAGAAGTTAGAAGAAAGAAGATAGAAGATAGAAGAAAGAAGATAGAAGAAAGAAGATAGAAGAAAGAAGAAGCATTTAAATAAAGGAATTGTCAAAAACTGTGTCTTGTCATTTTTAACATCTTTGACACTTTTTTTGTGAAATGGTAGGGGTACAGTACCCCCTTACCATTTCACACAGGGGGGAGGGCCAGGATCTGGGGGTCCCCTTGTTAAAGGGGGCTTCCAGATTCCGATAAGCCCCCCCGCCCGCAGACCCCCACAACCATCGGGCAAGGGTTGTGGGGATGAGGCCCTTGTCCCCATCAACATGGGGACAAGGTGTATTGGGGGCTACCCCAAAGCACCCTCCCAATGTTGAGGGCATGTGGCCTGGTACGGTTCAGGAGGGGGGGCGCTCTCTCGCCTCCCCTCTTTTCCTTCGGCCTGCCAGGTTGCGTGCTCAGATAAGGATCTGGTATGGATTTTTGGGGAGACCCCATGCAATTTTTTTTTTATTTTGGCGCGGGTTCCCCTTAATATCCATACCAGACCTGAAGGGTCTGGTAACGATTTTGAGGGGGACCTCACGCCATTTTTTTTTTTAATTTTGGCCGGGGTTCCCCTTAATATCCATACCAGACCTGAAGGGCCTGGTATGGAATTTAGGGGGACCCCCCACGTCATTTTTTTAAAAAATTTTGGTTTGGGGTTCCCCTGTGGGGAATTCCCATTCCGTTTTTATCAATGAACTTTTATGTGTATTGTCGCACCGGCAATTCATTAATAGCTGCGAGTAGTTTTAAATGACTTTTTTTCCTTTGAAATGTCATTTTGCTGTCAGACTGTTCTAAACACGGGAAACATGCGCCCCTTTACAGGCATACTATAGACACCCCCCAGGTACGAAATTTATAGGAATATTACACTTTTATTGTTTCACTTTAAGCATTATTAACCACTTGACCACTGGGCACTTAAACCCCCTTCCTAACCAGATCAATTTTCAGCTTTCGGTGCTCTCACATTTTGAATGACAATTACTCAGTCATGCAACACTGTACCCATATGAAATTTTCGTCCTTTTTTTCACACAAATAGAGCTTTCTTTTGGTGGTATTTGATCACCTCTAGGTTTTTTATTTTTTGTGCTATAAATGAAAAAAGACCGAAAATTTGCAAATAAGTAATTTTTCTTCATAAATTTGGGCCAAAATTTATACTGCTACATATCTTTGGTAAAAAATAACCTAAATTAGTGGATATTATTTAGTCTGTGTGAAAGTTATAGAGTCTACAAGCTATGGTGCCAATCACTGAAAATTGATCACATCTGATCACACCTGATGTACTGAGGCCTATCTCATTTCTTGAGACCCTAACAAGCCAGGCAAGTACAAATACCCACAAAATGACCCATTTTTGGAAAGTAGACATTCCAAGGTATTTAGTAAGAGGCATGGTGAGTTTTTTGAAGTTTTTATTTTTTCCCACAATTCTTTGCAAAATTAAGATTTTTTTAATTTTTATTTTTTTCACACCAAGTTGTCATTATAACAGGTTATTTCTCTCACATGACATGTACATTACACAAATGAGACCCTAAAATATATTCTGCTACTCCTCCTGAGTATGGCGATACCACATGTGTGAGACTTTTACACAGCCTGGCCACATACAGAGGCGCAACATTGAAGTAGCACATTCAGACGTTCTAGGAGCATAAATTACACATCTAATCTCTCAACTACCTATTACACTTTTGAAGGCCCTGGAGCACCAGGACAATGGAAACGCCCACAAAGTGACCCCATTTTGGAAAGCAAACACCCCAACGTATAATCTATGAGGCATAGTGAGTCTTTTGAACGGTTCATTTTTTTCCAGAAGTTTTTGGAAAATGTGCAAAAAAAATGAAAACGCATTTTTTTTTACACAAAGTTGTCCATTTATCAGATATTTCCTTTTTTTTTTTTTTCCACATCAGTTTACTCCTTGAGAGACTTATTTCAACTTGACGTTCAAAACCTGTCCCTTCTCAAGTTTACATCATTGTGGCAATATTTAAAACTGCAAAGGGAACAGATCGTTACAAAAGTAGAACTTTAAAAAAAAAGACAGCGGGAGGGCCCCTCAATTTTATTTGCTCAAAACTGTTTTAAAAATACTCTCATTCTAACCCATCTCCCCCCCACGCCCCTCCTTCTCTAATTTCCCCCTACCCTTTCCCCTCCCCTACCTGCCTCACCCCTACATTCCCCTTTCTTTCTTTCTCCAGTATTTTTTCTTCTTATGGTCTTATAACTTCAATCGACTTCTCCTTATAGCTGTCCGATGCTTTGAATTTTACCCAGTTGTTCCATGTACAGGCATATTTATCTGACTGTCCTTGCTCTTTATACCAAAATAATTCCATTTTGTGATACCCTGTTTCCCCTAAAATAAGACCTAGCGCGATTGTCGGTGATAGCTGCAATATAAGCCCTACCCTCCAAATAAGCCCTACCCTGTTTCCCCGAAAATAAGCCCTACCCTGAAAATTAGACCTACAAAGACTTTAACTAGGGCTTATTTGGGTGGTAGGGCTTATATTGAAGCCATCGCCGACAGTCACGCTAGGTCTTATTTTAGGGGAAACAGGGTAGTACTCTACTTGGTTGAACCATTCTCTTATGGCTGGGCTTTCACTCTTTAACCATTTCTTTGGGACCAAGCCCTTTGCAGCATTTAATAATTTTGACGTTACCTTTTTCAAGTATTGGTTATGGGGGAGTTGGTATCATGAAACAGACAAACCAGTCTATTGTTTTCTAACTTCTCTCCCGTTATCTGCTGTACACATGCAATTACTTCTTGCCAAAATAATTTGATTTTTGGACAGTCCCACCATATGTGTATCATTGTGGCTTTTTTTCTGCAATTTCTCCAACATAGTGGTGATCTTTCCTGGTTAATTCTATGGAGCCTCTCCGGAGTCATGTACCACCTAACTAGGAACTTATAGTTCATCTCGATGGTCTTGACGTCCCAAGCTTAGTTATATCCTCCTGCCATCATTTTCTCCATTTGTTGCTCTTCCAGATTTATTTCTAATTCTTTTTCCCATTTTTTTATGAAGGAGGGTCTTTTTTGGGCCTCCAGATCTGATAGGAACTCATAAACTTTTGAAATGCCTCCCTTAACTGGCTTTGGTGTCGCACAGAGTTTTTCCAAATAATTTGGTTCTTCTCCATCTCTGAACCTATACGGTGATGTAGTGACTAAGTGCTTTAATTGAATATATTCCCATTCACGTAATTTTCCGCCGAGATTATGCTCTATTTCTTGTGTAGAGTCAATTTTCCCTTTCCTGATGATATCTTTAATTTGTGGATTCTTTATTTTAAATCTTCGAAATATGTTTTCACCTGGTGAAAAAAAAATTGTACCAGTGAGGGCTATTAGTGGTGAATTATATACCCATTTTTGTTTCTGGTGTAATGTGTCCCAAATTCTAAACACGTTTTTTGTCAGTTCAGGTGTATTTAAATCTAATGTTCTGTACTTGCTTGTTATCCAAATATTTTTGTGCAACGTGGTTTTACTTAAAGTGTTCTCTATCTCTATCCATTTTTTTTCTCTGTATTCCTTTGTCCACTCAAACATACGTGATAAATTTATTGCTTTATAATACCTAAAAATATCTTGTGCTGCTAACCCCCCGTGCTGTCTTTTCCTAGAAATCAGTGCAAATTTTAATCTTTGTTTTTTATTTCACCATATAAATTTTGTCAATATTTTTTGTATAATTTAAAAAAAACTCTGTGGGACCCCTATTGGCAACATTTGAAATTTATACAGGATTTTGGGCAGAATTACCATTTTGAGCGTATTAACTCTTCCAATCCAGGTTATTGATTGTATATTTATCTTCCTGAGTTCTGCCTTAATCTCGTTTAGTAATGGAATGTAGTTTGCAGAATAAATTTTTTCAACAGATGACGTCAGTTTGATCCCAAGGTAGGGTAGCTCACCCTTTACCCATGTGAATGGGAATTCCTCTTGAAGGGCCAAGATGTCTTTTTTTCTTACTCCAAGGTTCAATATTTCTGTTTTTATAGGGTTTATAAATCCCCAGTCTACCCTGTCAAATGCTTTTTCTGCATCGATTGACAGAAGTAGATCTGGGGACATATTGATGTTCTTTCTTTTCAGCATCAGGAGTGTTTTTATGCTGTTGTCCCTTCCTTCTCTACCCGGGACAAATCCGGTCTGGACCGGATTTACCCAAAGTAGCATCAAATTTTTAATTCTTGTAGCTAAGATCTTGGCATAAAGCTTTGTGTCTGTATTCAATAGGGCAATAGGCCTATAACTTGAGCAATTGACTTTGTCCTTCCCTTCTTTGGGTATTATGGTGATATGCGCCAGGAGTGATTCTTTTCTGATGTCTTCTTCTTCTCCTATTTTGTTTAAATATTCACATAGCTTTGGGATCAATTGGTCTTGAAATTTTTTATAGTATCTGATCGTAAATCCATCCGGCCCGGGACTTTTGCCTGTGGATGTTTCTTTTAATGCTGTCTTGATCTCATCTTGAATTATTTCCCTTTCTAGATCCAACAATAACTCAGGTTTGATTTTTGGCAAGTTGGCCTTGTCCAGGTAATCCTGAGTCATCATCCTCTTCCTCTCTGCTTGTTGTCTTGTTTCTTGCTTTTTTGTAGAATATAAAGTACTATAATATTGTGCAAAAGCTTGTTCTATATCTGTGGTTTTATTTACAACTTCTCCTTTTTCGTTTTTTACCTACTCAATATAATTTAAGCTCTTTTTCTTTCTTAGAACGTTTGCGAGATAATTTCCAACTTTATTGCCCTTCATAAATCTTTGACTTGAGACCCTATTAATTTCCTTTCTGTCTTCTTCCTCTATCAATTCTTTTAGTTGTTCTCTTTTTGAGATCAGGGACCGATATATTTCCTTTTTGCCTTCCTTTTTATGTCTTTGTTCCAAAGTATATATTTCCTCTTGAAGTTTCAGCATGATCTTTCCCTTTTCCTTCTTTTTTCTCGTTCCTATAGATATTAGTTTTCCCCTGATGACCACTTTGTGTGCCTCCCATAAGGTTGCTCTTGAGAGGTCGGGGGTATAATTTTCTCGGAAATATTTTTCTATCTCATCTTTTATAATTTTTTCAGTAACTTCGTCTTCCAGTAGTTCTTCATTAATTCGCCATGTTCCTCTTCCCATGGATTCTCCCTGAAGGTTTATCATCATAGAGACTGGAGCGTGGTCTGAAAGGACTGACGTTTCGATTTCTGTCCCTAGTACATCTTCTAGTAATCTGTGTTCTAGTATAATGTAGTCCAATCTGGTGTAAGTTTTATGTATTGTTGAGAAATATGTATAGTCCTTTATTCCTGGATGCTGAACTCACCATACGTCTACCAGTTGCCCTTCATGTAATTTCTTTCTAATCCTCCTTAGTTATTTTCTTTCTCTGTCTACAGTAGTGGATGTAGAATCCAGGTTATGCTCCATAACGAAATTAAGATCGCCTGCTACTATTAGTTTTCACTGTTTAAATTTGAATAGGTCAGTCATTTTCTCCATAAATTTTTTTTTAGGATTTTTATTAGGGCAATAAAAATTTGCGAATGTATACTTTGTGTCTTGTATTGATCCAATGAGAAAGAGGAATCGCCCTTCTGGATCTGCCTTTATCTTTTCTAAACTAAAGCCACTGTTTTTCCCAAACCGATTGCGACACCTTTTGCTCTTCTTATAGGCGAGTCTCCATAGTACCAAAGCGGAAATTTTTTTGAGTATATTTTAACATTTGAATCCTGCGTTATATGCGTTTCCTGTAGGAAGGCTACATCAGCTTTGAGTCTTTTCATTTCCCGCAGGATTTAATGCCTTTTTTGGGGTGAGTTCAGCCCTCGGACATTGTATGTTACGATTTTTATTTTATTTATTTCTTCCATTTAGAGTTCTAGTTTCCCATAGCATTCGTTTAGACAGTGTAAGATTTTCCCTTCTTTTCTCTCCTCTTTCTTCTCTTCTCCCTTCTTCTCCTTCTCTTTTTCGTGAGGCAGTCCTGAACCTTCCCTTACCCTCTATCCCCCCAAACTCCCTCCCTCCCTCCCCTCCACCCCTCCAATCCCCCCATTTCCCTCCCACCCCCCCTCACCAAACCCCCATTCCCCTGTGTATTTGACCAAAAGGTCATGAGTAGGCACCCTATGATTTTAAAGGTTCTCCTTCTCTACTCCCTTACTTGAGGTGGAAATCTGCTTATTCCCCTGAACCACCGTTCTCCCCAAGGGAATGGTGGCATCGGCAGAGAGCGCCCCCCTCCTCCAGGTATACCTCCCCCCTCCCCCCATGCCTTTCTTCTTTTATTCTCTTGTTTTTTAGCCTTTTCCTAAATCCCCCCTGACCCCTCTCCCCCCCCATTATGACAGGAACTATTTCCTATAACATAACTGCCACTGTGCTTCATCTCCTGCCTGCCTATCTGACTTTTTAACTGTTTCTTCCAGATTTTTAGGTGGGGGAATTCCCAGGATCTTACAGAAATCTTGTATTTCTTCCGGGAATCTCAGTTTTATAGTTCTTCCGTTTTTTCTTGACCAATAGGCACGCAGGGAACCCCCAGTTATACTGGAGCCCATTTTCTTCCAATATTTTTAATAGTGGTTTCAACATTCTCCTTCTTCTTAGCGTATCTTGAGTCCTGGAAAATCAAAATTTCTTTTCTCTCGATTTTTATTGGTGGTTTCCCTTTTAAGTTTTTCCAGACCTGGTTCTTTCCTTCCAATGTACTGAAGCGAATCACAATGTCTCTTGGTATCTCATTAGCGAGACCCACTGGCCTTCTTGTTCTATAGGCTTCCTCGATTTTACACTCGTCAGCTGTTTCGTTGGTATTTATTAGATTAAAGACTTGCCCAATTACCTCTGTTAAATTTTCTGCTCGGGACGATTCTGGAAGGCCACGGATTCTCAGGTTCTTCCTTTTTTCCTTATTTTCCTTGTCTTCTAGTCTATATGCCTGTTCCTGTTGTTCTTGCTTTAAATGTTTTATTTCCCCTTTTAACTCTTAAATTCTTCTTGAGTGTATGTCTGATTTTTTTTCCACTTCCTCTACTCTAGCAAGCATATGTCCCATGTCTTTATGGAGTTTTGTCAGTTCTGATTTTAATGAGGTGTCCAATGCTGCAAACATCCTCTCCATGTCTGTCATTGTTGGAAGTTGGACCGTTTTTTGTTCCTCTGTTACTTTAAGGGGGTTCTCGCGCTCAGTTTCTTGCTCTGTTCTGCTATCCGGGGTTATACTGCTTTCCATGTTTGTTTTTATCTGAGTATTCTTATCTTTCTTTTCTTTATTTTCTATTAGTCTTCCTTTAGAGCTTTGTTGTTTTTCCACTACCAGAGCTGCCCCTTCCTCTTCTCCTCCCTGGGTTACATATCTATGCATTGAGCCCGGTGTAGGGCTCATACTAGTACGTGGAGATTTTGTCACCACCCCCCCACCTCTCCCGCTTTTGCCCCTCATAAGAGGAACGGGAGGGGGGGGAAGAAAAAAAAAGGAATGGGTGGGGGAGAGGGTTTTGCCACTGAAGCCCTAGCCCCAAGCTGTTTCTTGCCGATCTTACTTCCTAAAGAAGTCCGATTATTATCTTGTTATTAAATATAGTAAAGAATAAAACACAGGAATACAGGCAATAGCCAATCAATGTCCATTTTTCATCAGTACAGTTTTATGGGTAACAGTTGATATTTTACTTCTTTGTGTCGTTTTTAACCAACTTTATGTACCTCCTGCCTTTTGCAACAGTATTCAGATATTGTTCCTTTTTACCTTGCTTACCAAGAAACCTTTGTACAATCAGATGTTAATCAGATGTTAAACCCATTTTGTCAGTTAAATGGAAATGGCTTATACTCTTATGGTAAGAACAAGTGTTCCAGGAGCTATATTCAGCAAAGAGAGGACACTAGATATTTCTATTCACAGTGACCAATTCTTATAGCCTCTCAGACTTGACGTCTTACATAAATGCGACTTTTCTCTTATATATCTCAGTAAAATAGCAGAAAGTTACTTATCTTTGAGGGGGTGGGGGTGGGTATTCCTCCTTCCTTTTTTTCTTTCCTCCCAGTGTGTAGTGATATCCCTGTTAGTTTTCAGGATGTATTTCTTTTCATTTAAATCTTCTCCTTTATTTTCTCCTTTCATTTTTTCATTTTTCTCTCCCCTCTTTTTTCTCCAAGATTGCCTGTACCACCTCAGCTCCCTTTCACCATACAGCCTAGGCTAGATGGTGTATACTGGGAATGGCTGCTGGCGAGGGAGAGAGCAAAGGATCCTGCAGCACTCACACTGCCCTGGTCCAACACCCACCCCCCCACACCGTCCTCCGTCCCAACAGTCCAGGCAAACTTTCTCCTTATTTCTCGGGGACTCCGGAGGGGAGTGGGAGAAAGCCGAGCTGCATCAGCTGTCTCTCCCCGCTCACAGCACCGCCGCAGCCCCAGCTGTAGCTCCAAGACACACACCGCACTTCTCCTCTGTCCTCTGCAGATTCGATTCCCCTCACCTTACCTTACATTTCGAACCGACGTCTGGGAAGGGGGGATCGGCGCTTGTCTACTGGGGGATCTAGCTGCTTACGGGTCGCAGGTCCGTTCCTGTAGCATCGGCGTCAGGGAAGGTTCACAGGGCAGGAGACCTGGAAGTCAGCGACGCGTCCTAGCCCAGCGCCATCTACAGACTCCTCCCTCCCTCAGTTTATCAGATATTTCCAACACATAGCATGTACATAGCAAAAATGACACCCCAAAATATATTCTGCTACTCCTCCTGAGTATGGCAATACCACAAGTGTGAGACTTTTACACAGCCTGGCCACATACCGAGGCACAACATTGAAGTAGCACATTCAGACGTTCTAGGAGCATAAATTACACATCTAATCTCTCAACCACCTATTACACTTTTGAAGGCCCTGGAGCACCAGGACAATGGAAACCCCCACAAAGTGACCCCATTTTGGAAAGCAAACACCCCAACGTATAATCTATGAGGCATAATGAGTCTTTTTAATGGTTCATTTTTTTCCAGAAGTTTTTGGAAAATGTGGGAAAAAAATGAAAACGCATTTTTTTTACACAAAGTTGTCCATTTCTAAGATATTTCCAACACATAGCATGTACATAGCAAAAATTACACCCCAAAATATGTTCTGCTACTCCTCCTGAGTATGGCGATACCACATGTGTGAGACTTTTACACAGCCTGGCTACATACAGAGGCCCAGCATTGAAGTAGCACATTCAGGCGTTCTAGGAGCATAAATTACACATCTAATCTCTCAACCACCTATTACATTTTTGAAGGCCCTGGAGCACCAGGACAATGGAAATGCCCACAAAGTGACCCCATTTTGGAAAGCAAACACCCCAACATATAATCTATGAGGCATAATGAGTCTTTTGAAGGGTTCATTTTTTTTCCAGAAGTTTTTGGAAAATGTGGAAAAAAAATGAAAACACATTTTTTTTACACAAAGTTGTCAATTACTAAGATATTTCCAACACGTAGCATGTACATAGCAAAAATGACACCCCAAAATATATTCTGCTACTCCTCCTGGGTATGGCTATGCCACATGTGTGAGACTTTTACACAGCCTGGCCACATACAGAGGCCCAACATTGAAGTAGTACATTGAGGCGTTCTAGGAGCATAAATTACACATCTAATTTCCTTACAATCTATCACATTTTTGAAGGCTCTTCATATTTCTAACACATAGCATGAACATACCAAGAATTACACCCTAAAATACATTCTGCTGAGCAAAGGGTAAACAAAAGATTACCTGTGGTTTTAGTAGTGCAGTTGTCCACAGGAGGAGAGCCCTGATCCAGGCAGCAGGCAGGGACATGGTCAGCGACAGTGAATGGAATTGTCCTGGCAGCAGGCAAGAATATTGTCCATAGTCAGTACAGGCAGGGATACTGTCCTTATACAGTCCAGGGTCTGTGCAAGTAGAGACATTGCCAGCAGTGCCAAAATATTGGTCCTGGTAGTAAGCAGGAACATGGTCCAAGTAGCAGGCCAGGAAAGAATGGGGACAGGGGTAGAGGCTTCTCCCACCCAAATCTCTTTGAAGCCTCCGAGTCTCCAGACCCTAAATCTGGGAATGAGAAAACTAAAAAATGTGTTTTCTTCATCCAGAAAAACATTTCTGGAGCCCCTCACATATGTGAGACCCCTGTGTTCCCACTAGCATAGCAGGGTAAATGATCAGTCCAAGAGGCAGGTAAAAAACGTGATCAAACAGTCCAGGGTCAGTTCTAGAGCAGGCAGAGGTAGGTACAATTTAGCGTTAGGCATAAGCTTGGTCGTATAACAGGCCAGGGTCAGTTTCGGAGAAGGCAGAGGTATGTTTATCGTTAGGCAGAAGCTTGGTCGTATAACAGGCCAGGGTCGATTCCGGAGAAGGCAGAGGTATGTACAGTTCAGTGCAGTGGCATAAGGGGTGTGGAGGAAAATGACAGGAAATGAGAATTACGTTTTCCATACTTCCCTAATAATGTAGAAAAGTATGGTAACGGTGGAAACATTCACTTATACAGAGGCCTGGTTGGGAAGGACATTGGGGACAATAAAATGAGGTGTCTCTTCTAATTCCTCCTCTGGAGCACACCCGGCATCTCTTCTGACGTCTCTGGCCTGTTTCACTGGGGGGGATTTTGTCAGGAAAGTGGCGTTCGTGGAGTCTGCTCACGGAATCAGAGCGAATAATTTATGGTGGGCTTTCAGGGTACAAAAGGGCGGAGATTACTTGTTCCTGGTAGTGCAGATAGGATACAGGGTTCTCTGTAGATTTTTGGTAAATAACATAAGTGTTATACATGGCCAAACTGAAAAAATAAATGGACACTTTTTTATACCAGTGGCAGGATTTTCTTGTGGGAAGGTAGAGTTCAATCATCTGATCGTTGAAGTCCACTCCCCCCATAAACAAATTATAATCGTAAACACAAGCAGGTTTCTGGACTGGGTTGTTTCTTCTTGGGACTTCCACGTAGGTGTCATTATGAATTGTCTTCAGCATGTGGACGTTTTGTCTGTCCCTCCACTTGACAGTCAATAGGTCCAGGTTCCGCAAAGACGCCGTCTCCCCTCGGCGTAGCCTTTCATTGACCAGTTTTTGCGGGAAGCCTTTTCTATTTATTCTTATGGTACCACATGCTGGGGTGTCTCTCCGGTGAAGATTGCGGAAGAGGGGCAAGCTAGTATAAAAATTATCCACATAAAGGTGGTACCCCTTTCCAAGGAGTGGATAAACAAGCTCCCAGACAACTTTGCCGCTGGCTCTAATATATTCTGGACATTCAGGGGGATGCAGTTGGGTGTCCTTCCCTTCGTACACTTGGAAGGCATAAATGTACCCCGTGGCTCGGTCGCAAAGTTTGTACATTTTTACCCCATATCGGGCCCTTTTGCTGGGGATAAATTGTTTGATGCCAAGCCTGCCGGAGAATTTTACAAGGGACTCATCCACGGAAATATTCTGTTCGGGGGAAAATAATTGGGGAAATTTTCCAGCGAAATAATTTAGGAGTGGCTGAAGTTTGAATAATTTGTCAAATGCTGGGTCATTTCGGGGAGGGCACTGGGTGTTGTCATTGTTGTGGAGGAAGCACAAAATCATAAGGTATCTTGATCTTGGCATAATCAGTGAGAAGAGTGGCATGTGGTGGATGGGGTTAGTTGGCATATATGAGTACATTTCATTTTTTTTGTGAGTCCCATTGTAAAAGTTAGGCCTAAGAAAACTTTAAATTCCTCTATGGTGAGCTCTCTCCACTTAAAGGGATGGGAATAACTAGAGCCAGGGTTGCTTACTATGTACTGCTGTGCATAGAGGTTGCACTGGGCCACAATGGACGATAGTAAGTCTTCAGTGAAAATCAAATAAAAAAATCAAGCATGACAAAATCATCGGTGTTCACCTGGACACCTGGTTGGGCGGTAAAAGGGGGGACATTTGCTGCTCCAGAATGAGGGGGAAGCCACAGGGGCATAGGGAAGGGTGGCATGGCCTCTATCCTTTTGTGGCTGAGAGGACACCCTACTGGTACCTGGCCTTTGTTGCAGTGGCACTGCGCTTGAGGTGGACGGCACTGCACTTGAGATGGATGGCACTGCGCTTGAGGTGGACGGCACAGCTCTTGAGGTGGACGGCACAACTCTTAAGGTGGACGGCACTGCTCTTGAGGTGGACGGCACTGCTCTTGAGGTGGAGGGCACTGCGCTCAAGGTGGTAGTAGGCTGCTGCTCCACGCCAGAACGCCTTCTTTTCATGGGAACACGTTCCTCTTCCAATTCTGTATCAGATCCACTGCTTGTCACGGGTTCATAGGCTGAATCCGAATCGGACAGAGACTCAGAGAGCTCCCCGCTGCTCTCATTGGTCATGCTGAGACCCTGGTAGGCCTCCTCGGTCGTAAATAATTTTTTGCCATACTGGTGGCTGGTGAGGTTGATGTGGCGCCGATGAGCACTGATGGGCACAGGTGGCACTGATGGGCACAGGTGGCACTGATGTGGCATTGGAGTGGCACTGGTGTGCACTGTAGTGGGACTGGTGTGGCTCTGGTTGCACTGTAGTGGGACTGGTGTGGCTCTGGTTGCACTGGTGTGGCTCTGGTGGCACAGAGGTGGCACTGGTGGGCTCAGGCGGCACTGGTGGGCTCAGGCAGCACTGGTGGGCACAGGCGGCACTGGTGGGCACAGGCAGCACTGATGTGGCACTGCAGTGGCGCAGATGGGCACAGGTGGCACTGATGGGCACTGGTGGCACTGATGGGGCACTGGTGTGCACTGTGGTTGCACTGGTGTGGCTCTGGTGGCACAGAGGTGGCACTGGTGGGCTCAGGCGGCACTGGTGGGCTCAGGCGGCACTGATGTGGCACTGCAGTGGTGCTGATGGGCACAGGTGGCACTGGTGTGGTACAGGTGTGGCACTGGTGTGCACTGTAGTATCACTCGCGTGGCTCTGGTGGCACAGAGGTGGCACAGAGGTGGTACAGATGGCACAGATGGCACAGTTGTGGCACAGATGACACTGTTGTGGCACAAATGACACTGTTGGGCACTGTTGTGGCACTGTTGGGCACTGCTGTGGCACTGTTGGGCACTGATATATATGTAAAAACTCACTGATTGGCACCGTAAGGCTCTCCTCTCCTCTCCTCTCACGCTGCATCGGTGTGAGGAGAGGAGAGCTGTAACCTCCTGATGACCCTGCTTTCCCTGGTTTGTTTACATTTGTGATCGCTCTGTCATTGGACGGAGCGATCACATGGTAAAGGGCAGCTGTCATTGGCTCTTTACCGCGATCTGTGTTGCGCCGGGTTCTGTGGACCTGGCGAACACAGATGTTCCCGTGTTCCCGTGATGTTCCCGCGGTTTTCCGGGATCACGTCATAGGATGTGATCCCAGAGTTATCCAACCGCACTGCAGCCGTCATTCGGCTATGGGCCGGTTGGCAACTGGTTAAAATCACTGCTCCCGAAAAAACGGCTGTTTTTAAAACTTTTTTTGCATTGATCCATGTCTCCTGGGGCAGGACACTTTTTATGACAATAACTTGCATATAAGCCTTTAAAATTAGCACTTTTGATTATTCATGTTCATGTCCCATAGACTTTAACGGTGTTCACGTGTTCGATTGAATTTTTTGCCTGTTCGCATGTTCTGGTGCGAACCGAACAGGGGAGTGTTCGGCTCATCCCTAGTGCAGGAATATCTTGGGGCAAGAGCAGACTTGGATACCTTTCCAAAAGACCATCCGCTGAGTTACTGGGTCTTGAGGATGGACCACTGGCCAGAACTTGCTCAATATGCAATTGAGCTACTGGCCTGTTCTGCATCCAGCATTCTTTCTGAACGCACATGCAGTGCTACTGGAGGGTTTGTAACGGATCATAGAGTGTGCCTGTCCACAGACTCTGTTGATAGGCTTCTAACAAGTATAGGCGCAACAACCAAAGTTCATAGTTCCCAATATGACTCTGCTAATGGTGAATTAGCTAGGTAAGGATTAGGTGGCAATAGAGTCCATATAGCATGAGCAATAAAGATATTGATATGGAAAATGGGAGTAAGAAAACGTCCAATGTGGAAACACACAAGGATGCCATCAGTTGAAGGAAGAAACCATAATCCTGGAAGCTGCAAAAAACAAGTGGAGAGGCATTTTTTTAAAAACAAAATTTATTAAGACATAATCAGATAAACTCACATGTAGTGAATCAATGTAAGGCAAGGTATCACTAGGTCTGGGATGACGTTCCCGGGTCCTGGAGCATGTCCGTGCTGTGTCTTCTGGTCAGGGATCCTCCGGGTGATGGTAATGCTGGCTCCGGAAGAGCGTCCTTAGAACGAGGCTTGGGACCCAATCAAACGGCTGGCTGCAGAGGATGACGTCATCCGAGGTGGACGCGTTTCCTGAGCGTGCGCACTTGGATACTCTGCAAGTCGCGCTCCTTCATCAGCAGACGTGATGTGATACCAGTGAGCAAGTAAATAAAGGAAAAGTAAGAGGGCGGGACAGGATGACTGAGACGGGGGAAGTTTAAAAACAATAATAGAAGGATGGTAAAACGAAACTGGAAAACCATATGGGGGCGAGGAGATAAAAAACTGAAAAATAGAATGATGAATATAAAAAAATATATAAATAATAATAAAAAAAAAAAAAAGACTGAGACGTGGAAGGAAGGCGAAGGGGGGCTGATGTAAGGTGATGAAAGTGTATTAGATGGGGGATGTCTCAATATGAAAGTATCAATATATTTTAAAATATAGAAATCAATACACATCGATATAAATCAATGGATATCAATATAGCTGGATATAAGAATGAATAACTACAGAGAAAAAAAGGGGGGGACAAAGAAGACCCGCAGAATATCCATGAGCACGCGCAGGGAATGTCTACTGTCCAACGGTATGAAAGAACAATATACGGGACTATATATAAACAAATGCACAATAAGACTAAAGGCATTACTATATATATATATATATATATATATATATATATATATATATATATATATATATATATATATATATATATATATATATATATATATATATATATATATATATATATATATATATATATATATATATATATATATATATATATATATATATATATATATATATATATATATATATATGGATGTATATAAAACAAACAAGCAGGTATGTAAAAATAATGATGAATATAGGTGATGAAAAAATAATAAATAATGAAGATTCACTGATAACAGTGGCGCAGTGGGTAGCACTCTCGCCTAGCAGTAAGAAGGGTCGCTGGTTCGAATCCCGACCACGACACTACCTGCCTGGAGTTTGCATGTTCTCCCTGTGTCTGCGTGGGTTTCCTCCGGGTACTCCGGTTTCCTCCCACACTCCAAAGACATGCTGGTAGGTTAATTGGATCCTGTCTAAATCAGCCCTAGTATATGAATGTGAGTTAGGGACCTTAGATTGTAAGCTCCTTGAGGGTATAGGGACTGATGTGAATGTATAATATATATATGTAAAGCGCTGTGTAAATTGACGGCGCTATATAAGTACCTGAAATAAATAAATAAAAAACATATATCATGAATACCATATCCAATATAGAAAATATGTATAAACAAATCTATATGCAATAGTATATTAAAAATATAAAAAGTATATATTAAAAATATATAAATATTATATATTAGAGGACAGTGGAAATCTCTATGCCTTCATTCATTCCACCAGGTGACAGAGCATCTAAATGGTAGATCCAAAAAGTTTCTCTAGAGCAGAGTTGTTTAAAACGCTCTGCAGCTGGAAGGGAATTGGGGATTTGTTCAATCACCCAAACTTGTAGGCCTTTTGTGAATTTTTGATGAGGTAGGGTGAAATGTTTGGGCACACTGTGGGCCACTTTTTGTGGGTCAATGCCACTTTCAATTGACCTTCTGTGTTCCCCAAATCTGGTCCTGAGAAAACGTATAGCGCGGCCCACATATAGTAGGCCACATGGACAGGTGAGTCCATACACCACAAAGTCTGAGGAACAATTATAAAAATCCTTCAGTGTATAGGTGACTCCCTTAGTGGTGAATGACTTCTTCCCGTGTTGTACATATTGGAATGTTTTGCAAAGGGATTTTTTGCATTGGAACATTCCAACTAGTGGAAATAGGAAAAGGCTTATCCGAAGGCATATGTCTGGATCGAATTCTGCTAGGGGCTATTTTTGTTTTAAGGTTCGGCGCTCTCCGATATGTTACAAGTGGTCTATCAGAAATACAGGGTTTCAGAAAAGGGTCCTGTAGTAATATGCTCCAATGGTCGGCCAGAATTTTTTCCATTTTTCTGAACTGATGATGAAAAGTAGTGGTGAAACGAACAGTATGATTGTGTGGTTCGCACAATGGTTTAGGGGGTTTCTCTTTTCGATAATGCTAAAAAGTTTGATCAATTAAAGCCGGGGGATAGTCCTTATCTCTGAACTTCTTAATAAGGAACGTGCTTTGGTCGACGTAGTCACATTCTCTCGTACAGTTCTGTCTAAGTCAGCAGAATTGGCCCTTCGGAATATTGTTAATCCACTGCGGGAGATGACAGTTGTTATAATGCAAAAAAGAATTACCCGCAGTGGGCTTAACATAGTTCTTGGAGATGATGTTGAGGGTAACCGGGTCGTGGCCCTATTCTAGGTCAAGAAAAGGCAGAGTGTCCGGATTTGTGACATAAGTGAATGATAGACCATATTGGTTATTATTACAATAACCAACAAAACTATCTATCACATTGGTAGGACCATCCCAAATGACAATAATGTTGTCAATATAACGACCAAAGAAAACAATATTGCTGGCATAGGGGTTGTTGTGGAGGATATGTGAGTTCCCCCAATAGCCCATAGCCAAGTTGGCATAGGAGGGCGCGAAATTGGCCCCCATGGCCGTGCCCTGTATTTGTAGAAAGAAATCTCCATCAAACTGAAAGTAATTGTGACTTAAACAGAAGGAGGTGGCATCTAAAATGAATGAGGCCTGACGCGGGTTTATAAGGGGATCTCTAGCCAAAAAATAATCTAATGCCAATAAACCAAAGGAGTGGGGTATGGAAGTGTATAATGAGTTGACGTCAAGTGAGAGCCAGACATACATCTGTTCCCACTTGTAGACAGACAACAGTTCAATGAGATGTGTTCCATCCCTGATATAGGATTGCAGCTGGTGGACAATGGGCTGCAAAAAATGGTTGATGTAGAGACTAAGGCCCGTGGTGACACTGTCCATTGCCGCTACAATGGGTCTACCAGGAGGATGATCAGGATTTTTATGAACTTTTGGGAGATGATAGAAGTAGGGGATGTGGTAGAAGTCTCGAAGAAGAAAGGTCTTTTCTAATTTGTTAAGAATATTATTTTGGAAAGCCGTAGATACAAGAGTATGGACCTCTTTATCAAATTCAGAGGTGGGGTCTTTTTTAATTGGCTGATATGTGGTGGCATCAGATAAAAGCCTTCTTGCCTCTTCCATATAATCACTTTTGTCTTGTATTACAATTCCCCCACCCTTATCTGCGACTTGATAACCAAGTTGTCGGCTTCCATCAAAGATTTAAGTGCCTCTAATATATAATATTTATATATTTTTAATATATACTTTTTATATTTTTAATATACTTTTTCATATAGATTTGTTTATACATATTTTCTATATTGGATATCGTATTCATGATATATGTTTTTATCAGTGAATCTTCGTTATTTATTATTTTTTCATCACCTATATTCATCATTATTTTTACATACCTGCGTGTTTGTTTTATATACATCCATATATATATATATATATATATATATATATATATATATATATATATATATATATATATATATATATATATATATATATATATATATATATATATATATATATATATATATATATAGTAATGCTTTTAGTCTTATTGTGCATTTGTTTATATATAGTCCCGTGTATTGTTCTTTCATACCATTGGACAGTAGACGTTCTCTGCGCGTGCGCATGGATATTCTGCAGGTCTTCTTTGTTCCCCCCCTTTTTTTCTCTGTAGTTATTCATTCTTATATCCAGCTATATTGATATCCATTGATTTATATCGATGTGTATTGATTTCTATATTTTAATATATATTGATACTTTCATATTGAGACATCCCCCATCTAATACACTTTCATCACCTTACATCAGCCCCCCTTCTCCTTCCATCCACGTCTCAGTCTTTTTTTTTAATTTTATTATTATTATTATATATATTTTTTATATTCATCATTCTATTTTTCAGTTTTTTATCTCCTCGCCCCCATATTGTTTTCCAGTTTCGTTTTACTATCCTTCTATTATTGTTTTTAAACTTCCCCCCATCCCAGTCATCCTGTCCTTGCTTGCTTTTCCTTTATTTACTCGCTCACTGGTATCACATCACGTCTGCTGATGAAGGAGCACGACTTGCAGAGTATCCAAGTGCGCACGCTCAGGAAACGCGTCCACCTCGGATGATGTCATCCCCTGCAGCAGGGTCCCAAGCCTCGTTCTGAGGCCGCTCTTCCAGAGCCGGCATTACCATCACCCGGAGGATCCCTGACCAGAAGACACAGCACGGACATGCTCCAGGATCCGGGAACGTCATCCCAGACCTAGTGATACCTTGCCTTACATTGATTCACTACATGTGAGTTTATCTGATTATGTCTTAACCACTTGCCGACCGCCTCACGCCTATATACGTGAGCAGAGCGGCACGGGCAGGCAAAATCACGTACCTGGTACGTGATTGCCTTCCCGCGGGCGGGGGGTCCTATCGGACCCCCCCCCCGGTGCCAGCTGCGGTCGGCATTTGGCTGGGAGAGTTGAGAGACGAGGGGGAGGCCATCCGATCGTGGCCCCCCCTCGCGATTGCTCCCAGCCAATGAGAAACATCCCCTGCCTCTGTATAGTACACAGAGGCAGAGGATGTGATGTCATCTCTCCTCGGCTCGGCAGTTTCCGTTCCAGCGCCGAGGGGAGATGACATGTAAGTAAGTGCACAACACAAACACACACAGTAGAACATGCCAGGCACACTAAACACCCCGATCCCCCCCCCGATCGCCCCCCCCCTGTCACAAACTGACACCAAGCAGGTTTTTTTTTTTTCTGATTACTGCATAGTGTCAGTTTGTGACAGTTAGCAGTGGTAGGACAGTTAGTATTAGCCCCCTGTAGGTCTAGGGTACCCCCCTAACCCCCCCTAATAAAGTTTTAACCCCTTGATCACCCCCCCTCACCAGTGTCGCTAAGCGATCATTTTTCTGATCGCTGTATTAGTGTCGCTGGTGACGGTAGTTAGTGAGGTAAATATTTAGGTTCGCCGTCAGCGTTTTATAGCGTCAGGGACCCCCATATACTACCTAATAAAGGTTTTAACCCCTTGATTGCCCCCTAGTTAACCCTTTCACCACTGATCACCGTATAACTGTTACGGGTGACGCTGGTTAGTTCGTTTATTTTTTATAGTGTCAGGGCACCCGCCGTTTATTACCGAATAAAGGTTTAGCCCCCTAATCGCCCGGCAGTGATATGCATCGCCCCAGGCAGCGTCAGATTAGCGCCAGTACCGCTAACACCCACGCACGCAGCATACGCCTCCCTTAGTGGTATAGTATCTGATCGCATCAATATCTGATCCGATCAGATCTATACTAGCGTCCCCAGCCGTTTAGGGTTCCCAAAAACGCAGTGTTAGCGGGATCAGCCCAGATACCTGCTAGCACCTGTGTTTTGCCCCTCCGCCCAGCCTAGCCCAGCCCACCCAAGTGCAGTATCGATCGATCACTGACACTTACAAAACACTAAACGCATAACTGCAGCGTTCGCAGAGTCAGGCATGATCCCTGCGATCGCTAACAGTTTTTTTGGTAGCGTTTTGGTGAACTGGTAAGCACCAGCCCCAGGCAGCGTCAGGTTAGCGCCAGTACCGCTAACCCCCACGCACGCACCGTACACCTCCCTTAGTGGTATAGTATCTGAACGGATCAATATCTGATCCGATCAGATCTATACTAGCGTCCCCAGCAGTTTAGGGTTCCCAAAAACGCAGTGTTAGCGGGATCAGCCCAGATACCTGCTAGCACCTGCGTTTTGCCCCTCCGCCCGGCCCGGCCCAGCCCAGCCAAGTGCAGTATCGATCGATCACTGTCACTTACAAAACACTAAACGCATAACTGCAGCGTTCGCAGAGTCAGGCCTGATCCCTGCGATCGCTAACAGTTTTTTTGGTAGCGTTTTGGTGAACTGGCAAGCGCCAGCGGCCTAGTACACCCCGGTCGTAGTCAAACCAGCACTGCAGTAACACTTGGTGACGTGGCGAGTCCCATAAGTGCAGTTCAAGCTGGTGAGGTGGCAAGCACAAGTAGTGTCCCGCTGCCACCAAAAAGACAAACACAGGCCCGCCGTGCCCATAATGCCCTTCCTGCTGCATTCGCCAATCCTAATTGGGAACCCACCACTTCTGCAGCGCCCATACTTCCCCCATTCACATCCCCAACCAAATGCAGTCGGCTGCATGAGAGGCATTTTTATGTCCTCCCGAGTACCCCTACCCAACAAACCCCCCCAAAATAGATGTCGTGTCTGCAGCAAGCGCGGATATAGGTGTGACACCCGCTATTATTGTCCCTCCTGTCCTGACAATCCTGATCTTTGCATTGGTGAATGTTTTGAACGCTACCATTCACTAGTTGATTATTAGTGTAGGGTACAGCATTCCACAGACTAGGCACACTTTCACAGGGTCTCCCAAGATGCCATCGCATTTTGAGAGACCCGAACCTGGAACCGGTTACAGTTATAAAAGTTATAAGTTTGCAAAAAAAACACAAACAAAAATAAAAAAAAATAGTTGTTGTTTTATTGTTCTCTCTCTCTCTCTATTCTCTCTCTATTGTTCTGCTCTTTTTTTACTGTATTCTATTCTGCAATGTTTTATTGTTATTATGTTTTATCATGTTTGCTTTTCAGATATGCAATTTTTTATACTTTAACGTTTACTGTGCTTTATTGTTAACCATTTTTTTGTCTTCAGGTACGCCATTCACAACTTTGAGTGGTTATACCAGAATGATGCCTGCAGGTTTAGGTATCATCTTGGTATCATTCTTTTCAGCCAGCGGTCGGCTTTCATGTAAAAGCAATCCTAGCGGCTAATTAGCCTCTAGACTGCTTTTACAAGCAGTGGGAGGGAATGCCCCCCCACCATCTTCCGTGTTTTTCTCTGGCTCTCCTGTCTCAACAGGGAACCTGAGAAAGCAGCCGGTGATTCAGCCAGCTGACCATAGAGCTGATCAGAGACCAGAGTGGCTCCAAACATCTCTATGGCCCAAGAAACCGGAAGCTACGAGCATTTTATGACTTAGATTTCGCCGGATGTAAACAGCGCCATCGGGAAATTGGGAAAGCATTTTATCACACCGATCTTGGTGTGGTCAGATGCTTTGAGGGCAGAGGAGAGATCTAGGGTCTAATAGACCCCAATTTTTTCAAAAAAGAGTACCTGTCACTACCTATTGCTATCATAGGGGATATTTACATTCCCTGAGATAACAATAAAAATGATTTAAAAAAAAAATGAAAGGAACAGTTTAAAAATAAGATAAAAAAGCAAAAAAATAATAAAGAAAAAAAAAAAAAAAGCACCCCTGTCCCCCCTGCTCTCGTGCTAAGGCGAACGCAAGTGTCGGTCTGGCGTCAAATGTAAACAGCAATTGCACCATGCATGTGAGGTATCACCGCGAAGGTCAGATCGAGGGCAGTATTTTTAGCAGTAGACCTCCTCTGTAAATCTAAAGTGGTAACCTGTAAAGGCTTTTAAAGGCTTTTAAAAATGTATTAATTGTGTTGCCACTGCACGTTTGTGCGCAATTTTAAAGCATGTCATGTTTGGTATCCATGTACTCGGCTTAAGATCATCTTTTTTATTCCATCAAACATTTGGGCAATATAGTGTGTTTTAGTGCATTAAAATTTAAAAAAGTGTGTTTTTACCACAAAAAATGCGTTTGAAAAATCGCTGCGCAAATACCGTGTGAAAAAAAAAAATGAAACACCCACTATTTTAATCTGTAGGGCATTTGCTTTAAAAAAATATATAATGTTTGGGGGTTCAAAGTAATTTTCTTGCAAAAAAAAATAATTTTTTCACGTAATCAAAAAGTGTCAGAAAGGGTTTTGTCTTCAAGTGGTTAGAAGAGTGGGTGATGTGTGACATAAGCTTCTAAATGTTGTGCATAAAATGCCAGGACAGTTCAACCCCCCCCAAATGACCCCATTTTGGAAAGTAGACACCCCAAGCTATTTGCTGAGAGTCATGTCGAGTCCATGGAATATTTTATATTGTGACACAAGTTGCGGGAAAGAGACAAATTTTTTTTTTTTTTTTGCACAAAGTTGTCACTAAATGATATATTGCTCAAACATGCCATGGGGATATGTGAAATTACACCCCAAAATACATTCTACTGCTTCTCCTGAGTACGGGGATACCACATGTGTGAGACTTTTTGGGAGCCTAGCCGCGCACGGGACCCCGAAAACCAAGCACCGCCTTCAGGCTTTCTAAGGGCGTAAATTTTTGATTTCACTCTTCACTGCCTATCACAGTTTCGGAGGCCATGGAATGCCCAGGAGGCACAAACCCCCCCCCAAATGACCCCATTTTGGAAAGTAGACACCCCAAGCTATTTGCTGAGAGGTATAGTGAGTATTTTGCAGACCTCACTTTTTGTCACAAAGTTTTGAAAATTGAGAAAAGAAAAAAAATTTTTTTTTTCTGGTCTTTCTTCATTTTCAAAAACAAATGAGAGCTGCAAAATACTCACCATGCCTCTCAGCAAATAGCTTGGGGTGTCTACTTTCCAAAATGGGGTCATTTGGGGGGTTTTGTGCCATCTTGGCATTTTATGGCCTTCAAAACTGTGATAGGTAGTGAGGCGTGAAATCAAAAATTTATGCCCTTAGAAATCCTGAAGGCGGTGCTTGGTTTTCGGGGCCCCGTATGCGGCTAGGCTCCCAAAAAGTCCCACACATGTGGTATCCCCATACTCAGGAGAAGCAGCTGACTGTATTTTGGGGTGCAATTCCACATATGCCCATGGCCTGTGTGAGCAATATATCATTTAGTGACAACTTTTTGTAAATTTTTTTTTTTTGTCATTATTCAATCACTTGGGACAAAAAAAATAAATATTCAATGGGTTCAACATGCCTCTCAGCAATTTCCTTGGGGTGTCTACTTTCCAAAATGGGGTCATTTGGGGGGGTTTTGTACTGCCCTGCCATTTTAGCACCTCAAGAAATGACATAGGCAGTCATAAACTAAAAGCTGTGTAAATTACAGAAAATGTACCCTAGTTTGTAGACGCTATAACTTTTGCGCAAACCAATAAATATACGCTTATTGACATTTTTTTTACCAAAGACATGTGGCCGAATACATTTTGGCCTAAATGTATGACTAAAATTTATTTTATTGGATTTTTTTTATAACAAAAAGTAGAAAATATCATTTTTTTTCAAAATTTTCGGTCTTTTTCCATTTATAGCGCAAAAAATAAAAACGGCAGAGGTGATCAAATACCATCAAAAGAAAGCTCTATTTGTGGGAAGAAAAGGACGCAAATTTCGTTTGGGTACAGCATTGCATGACCGCGCAATTGGCAGTTAAAGCGACGCAGTGCCGAATTGTAAAAAGTGCTCTGGTCAGGAAGGGGGTAAATCCTTCCGGGGCTGAAGTGGTTAATACATTTTGTTTTTAAAAAAACGACGTCACCCAGAGGCGCCTCTCCACTTGTTTTTTCCATTGATAGGCTCACATTCATAAAAATGAATCAGTCTTGGATCAGCAGCAGCTATCAAGCACCTGATGCTGATGTAACTGATTGATTTTTCTATGGATGTGGGATCCCTTGAAGACTGTCTATGCTGAGTGACTATCCTATTCCTCCTCAATCTTGGTGCTAGCTTCCAACAATATTTTTGGTTTAGGGCACCACCACCACTGCCTAAGGCCCAATTTTTCTGCCCCTGTTTAATTTTTGATCAAATATTTCACAGCAGGGCCCATTCCTGCGCCCACCAAGCGTAACTGTGAGGGGTTACAGTGTTGTGATACCACCACCACTTCCTAAGGTCCAATTTTTCTGCCCTTGTTTACCAGGGGCATGTAATTACAATTTTTTATCAAATATTTCACAGAAGGGCCCGCTCCTGCACTCAACAAGCGTAACTTTCAGGGCTTACAGTGTTGTGGCACCACCACCACTGCCTAAGACCCAATTTTTCTGCCCCTGTTAAACAGGGGCATGTAATTACAATTTTTGATCAAATAATTCATAGCAGGGCCCGTTCCTGTCCCCACCAAGAGTAACTGTGAGGGCTTACAGTGTTGTGGCACCACCACCCAAGGCCCAATTTTTCTGCCCCTGTTTAACAGGGGCATGTAATTACAATTCTTGATATTATATTTCATAGCAGGGCTTGTTCCTGCTCCCACCAAGAGTAACTGAAGGCTTAGTGTTGTGGCACCACCACCACCAACCAAGGCCCAATTTTTCTGCCCCTGTTTAACAGGGGCATGTAATTACAATTCTTGATATAATATTTCATAGCAAGGTCCGTTTCTGCGCCCAACAAGCGTAACTGTGAGGGGTTACAGTGTTCTGGCACAACCAACACCTAAGCCCCAATTTTCTAAAGAGTAGTTAGGGCAAGCCGTATAGTATATATACTTCTGTTCAGAGTATATAGTGCCTGGGGGCCCCCCACGCCATTGTTTTTTAAATTTGGGTGCGGGGTTTCCCTTAACCACTTCAGCCCCGGAAGGATTCAACTCCTTCCTGACCAAAGCACTTTTTACAATTTGGCACTGCGTCGATTTAACTGCTAATTGTGCGGTTATGCAATGTTGTACCCAAACGAAATTTGCGTCCTTCCTTTTCTTCCTTTTCTTCCTTTTTCCTTTTCTTCCCACAAATAGAGCTTTCTTTTGATGGTATTTGATCACCTCTGCGGTTTTTATTTTTTGCGCTATAAACGGAAAAAGATGATATTTTCTACTTTTTGTTATAAAAAAATCCAATTAACTCAATTTTAGTCATACATTTAGGCCAAAATGTATTTGGCCACATGTTTTTGATAAAAAAAATGTCAATAAGCATATATTTATTGGTTTGCGCAAAAGTTATAGCGTCTACAAGCTAGGGTACATTTTCTGGAATTTACACAGCTTTTAGTTTATGATTGCCTATGTCATTTCTGTCAAAACCCCCCAAATGACCCCATTTTGGAATGTAGACACCCCAAGGAAATTGCTGAGAGGCATGTTGAGCCCATTGAATATTAATTTTTTGTCCCAAGTGATTGAATAATGACAAAAAAAAAAATTACAAAAAGTTGTCACTAAATATCATATTGCTCACACAGGCCATGGGCATATGTGAAATTGCACCCCAAAATACATTCAGCTGCTTCTCCTGAGTACGGGGATACCACATGTGTGGGACCTTTTGGGAGCCTAGACGCGTACGGGGCCCTGAAAACCAATCACCGCCTTCAGGATTTCTAAGGGCGTAAATTTTTGATTTCACTCCTCACTACCTATCACAGTTTTGAAGGCCATAAAATGCCCAGATGGCACAAACCCCCCCCAAATGACCCCATTTTGGAAAGTAGACACCCCAAGCTATTTGCTGAGAGGCATGTTGAGTCCATGGAATATTTTATATTTTTGACACAAGTTGCGGGAAAGTGACAATTTGTTTTTTTTTTTTTGCACAAAGTTGTCACTAAATGATATATTGCTCACACAGGCCATGGGCATATGTGGAATTGAACCCCAAAATACATTTAGCTGCTTCTCCTGAGTATGGGGATACCAGGTGTGGGACTTTTTGGGAGCCTAGCCGCGTAGGGCCCCGAAAACCAATCACCGCCTTCAGGATTTCTAAGGGTGTAAATTTTTGATTTCACTCTTCACTGCCTATCACAGTTTCGGAGGCCATGGAATGCCCAGGTGGCACAAACCCCCCCAAATGACCCCATTTTGGAAAGTAGACACCCCAAGCTATTTGCTGAGAGGCATGGTGAGTATTTTGCAGCTCTCATTTGTTTTTGAAAATGAAGAAAGACAAGAAAAAAAAAATGTTTTTTCTTTTTTTCAATTTTCAAAACTTTGTGACAAAAAGTGAGGTCTGCAAAATACTCACTATACCTCTCAGCAAATAGCTTGGGGTGTCTACTTTACAAAATAGGGTCATTTGTGGGGGTTTTGTGCCACCTGGGCATTCCATGGCCTCCGAAACTGTGATAGGCAGTGAAGAGTGAAATCAAAAATTTACGCCCTTAGAAAGCCTGAAGCAGTGCTTGGTTTTCGGGGTCCCGTACGCCGCTAGGCTCCCAAAAAGTCTCACACATGTGGTATCTCCGTACTCAGGAGAAGCAACAGAATGTATTTTGGGGTGTAATTTCACATATTCCCATGGCATGTTTGAGCAATATATCATTTAGTGACAACTTTGTGCAAAAAAAAAAATTGTCTCTTTCCCGCAACTTGTGTCACAATATAAAATATTCCATGGACTCGACATGCCTCTCAGCAAATAGCTTGGGGTGTCTACTTTACAAAATGGGGTCATTTGGGGGGGGTTTGATCTGTCCTGGCATTTTATGCACAACATTTAGAAGCTTATGTCACACATCACCCACTCTTCTACTTGAAGACAAAGCCCTTTCTGACACTTTTTGTTTACATGAAAAAAAATTTTTTTTGCAAGAAAATTACTTTGAACCCCCAAACAATATATATTTTTTTAAAGCTAATGCCCTACAGATTAAAATGGCGGGTGTTTTTTTTTTCACACAGTATTTGCGCAGCGATTTTTCAAACGCATTTTTTGGGGAAAAAACACACTTTTTTAAATTTTAATGCACTAAAACACACTATATTGCCCAAATGTTTGATGTAATAAAAAAGATGATCTTAGGCCGAGTACATGGATACCAAACATGACATGCTTTACAATTGCGCACAAACGTGCAGTGGCAACAACATAAATACATTTTTAAAAGCCTTTAAAAGCCTTTACAGGTTACCACATTAGATTTACAGAGGAGGTCTACTGCTAAAATTACTGCCCTCGATCTGACCTTCGCGGTGATACCTCACATGCATGGTGCAATTGCTGTTTACATTTGACGCCAGACCGACGCTTGCGTTTGCCTTAGCGCGAGAGCAGGGGGGGACAGGGGTGCTTTTTTTTTTTTTTTTTCTTTATTTTTTTTGCTTTTTTATCTTATTTTTAAACTGTTCCTTTCATTTTTTTTTTTTTTATCATTTTTATTGTTATCTCAGGGAATGTAAATATCCCCTATGATAGCAATAAGTAGTGACAGGTACTCTTTTTTGAAAAAATTGGGGTCTATTAGACCCCAGATCTCTCCTCTGCCCTCAAAGCATCTGACCACACCAAGATTGGTGTGATAAAACGCTTTCCCAATTTCCCAATGGCGCTGTTTACATCCGGCAAAATCTAAGTCATGAAATGCTCGTAGCTTCCGGTTTCTTAGGCGATAGAGATGTTTGGAGCCACTCTGGTCTCTGATGGTCAGCTGGCCGAATCACCGGCTGCATTCTCAGGTTCCCTGTTGAGAAAGGAGAGCCAGAGAAAAATACAGAAGATGGTGGGGGGGCATTCCCTCCCACTGCTAGTAAAAGCAGTCTAGAGGATAATTAGACACTAGGATTGCTTTTGCATGAAAGCCGACCGCTGGCTGAAAAGAATGATACCAAGATGATACCTAAACCTGCAGGCATCATTCTGGTATAACCACTCAAAGTCGTGAATGGCGTACCTGAAGACAAAAAAATGGTTAACAATAAAACACAGTAAACGGTAAAGTATAAAAAATTGCATACCTGAAAAGCAAACATGATAAAACATAATAACAATAAAACATTGCAGAATAGAATACAGTAAAAAAGAGCAGAACAATAGAGAGAGAATAGAGAGAGAGAGAACAATAAAGCGACAACTATTTTTTTTTATTTTATATATATATATATATATATATATATATATATATATATATATATATATATATATATATTTTTTTTTTTACACTTTTTTTGTAACTGTAACTTTTATAACTGTAACCGGTTCCAGGTTCGGGTCTCTCAAAATGCGATGGCATCTTGGGAGACCCTGTGAAAGTGTGCCTAGTCTGTGCAATGCTGTACCCTACGCTAATACTCAACTAGTGTATGGTAGCCCTCTGTCGAAGTCAGGATATGACGAAACGCGTCAGGGCGTGGCTTACACGACGCCGGAAGTGAGGTTTGCGTTCCACCACAGCCCGATCTACAACCAGGAAGTGACCTGTTCCCCTGGGCACCGAGCCGGCTGATCCTTTGAATGGTGACACGCAGCCTTTTCTATTTTCATGCTTGATTGACTGTTTTATATGTACGTATATTGATTGAAGGGTTTTTAGAAGATTGTGGGTTTTGGCTCCAATAAACAGAATTACGCTATGTGCATACTTCTTGTTTTTTTGCTTATTCGTGTGGAGTTGTGACCCCCCCTGAATAACCCCCCGGAGTGGGACTGAGAGAGAGGTGATGAGGAGATCTCTTTTATTCTTGGAGGCTAGTTATTATTTGCAGATCTGGTGAGTCTGACCCCCTAGGGGGAGAGTGTCAACACAGGGTGATTCCTCACTGACCGGTGGAAGGCGCACACTGGGATACGGCTGTATTGTCACTTATGGACTGTCCTCTGACCACTTCACGGACTCTCTACTTCTCTGTGTGATGTTTTTATGCGTAGTTGGCCGCATAATTTCCTATGTATTTTTGCTCAACAATAGCGCTGTTTTATAGTGTATGTTTACCTCTACAGTTTATGTATGCTATTATTGTCATTTAGTGTATGGTAGCGTTCAAAACATTCACCAATGCAAAGACCAGGATTGTCAGGACAGGAGGGACGATAATGGCGGGTGTCACGCCTATATCCGCGCTTGCTGCAGACACGACATCTTTTTTGGGGGGGTTTGTTGGGTAGGGGTACTCCGGAGGACATAAAGAAAATGCCTCTCATGCAGCCGACTGCATTTGGTTGGGGATGTGAATGGGGGAAGTACGGGCACTGCAGAAGTGGTGGGTTCCCAATTAGGATTGGCGAATGCAGCAGGAAGGGCATTATGGGCACGACGGGCCTGTTTGTCTTCTTCTTGGTGGCAGCGGGACACTACTTGTGCTTGCCACCTCACCAGCTTGAACTGCACTTATGGGACTCACCACATCACCAAGTGTTACTGCAGTGCTGGTTTGACTACGACCGGGGTGTACTAGGCCGCTGGCGCTTGCCAGTTCAATAAAAAGCTACCAAAAAAACTGTTAGCGATCGCGGGGATCAGGCCTGACTCTGCGAACGCTGCAGTTATGCGTTTAGTGTTTTGTAAGTGACAGTGATCGATCGATACTGCACTTGGGTGGGCTGGGCTGGGCTGGGCGGAGGGGCAAAACGCAGCTGCTAGCAGGTATCTGGGCTGATCCCACTAACACTGCATTTTTGGGAACCCTAAACTGCTGGGGACGCTAGTATAGATCTGATCGGATCACATATTGATCCGATCAGATACTATACCACTAAGGGAGGCGTATGCTGCGTGCGTGGGTGTTAGCGGTACTGGCGCTAACCTGACGCTGCCTGGGGCAACGCATATCACCGCCGGGCGATCAGGGGGCTAAACCTTTATTAGGTAATAAACGGCGGGTGCCCTGACACTATAAAAAATGAACTAACTAACCAGCGTCACTCGTAACGGTTATACGGTGATCAGTGGTGAAAGGGTTAACTAGGGGGCAATCAAGGGGTTAAAACATTTATTAGGTAGTATATGGGGGTCCCTGACGCTATAAAATGCTGACGGCGAACCTATATATTTACCTCCCTAACTAGCGTCACCAGTAAAACTAATACAGCGATCAGAAAAATGATCGCTTAGTGACACTGGCGACAGGGGGTGATCAAGGGGTTAAAACGTTATTAGGGGGGGTTAGGGGGTACCCTAGACCTAAAGGGGGCTAACACTAACTGCCCTACCACACTAACTGTCACAAACTGACACCATGCAGTAATCAAAAAAAAAAACTGCTTGGTGTCAGTGTGACGGGAGGGGGGTGATTGGGGGGTGATCGGGGGGTAAAGGGGGGTGTATTGTGTGCCTGGCATGTTCTACTGTGATGTGTTGTGTTTTACACTCACATTGCAGTCTTCTCTCCTCGGCGCCGGAACGGAAAATACTGAGCCGAGGAGAGATGACATCATTTCCTCTACTGCTGTTTAGCTTACAGCAGCAGAGGAATGATCTGATTGGCCGGGAGCGATCGCGAGGGGGGGGACATGAATGGATGGCCTCCCCCTCACCTCCGATCGCCGCTGGACAAACGCCGACCGCCTCGGGCACCGGGGGAGGGTCCGATCAGACCCCTCGCCTGCGGGAGGCAGATCACGTACAGGTACGTGATTCTGCCTGCCCGTGCTATTCTGCCGACGTATATCGTCGTGAGGCGGTCGGCAAGTGGTTAATATCCATACCAGATCCAAAGATCCTTGTAATGGGCTGGGGGGACCCATGTCGTTTTTCTCAACAATTTTCATGTATATTCCTTAGACCCGACAATACATTACAGCTGCAAGCAGTTTTAAATTACTTTTTTTCCTTTAGAAATGTCATTTTGCTGTGGTATTGTTCTAAACATGGGAAAACTGTGCCACTTTACAGGCATACTATAGACACCACCCAGGCAGAATATTTAAAGGAATATTTCATTTTTATTGTTTCACTTTAAGCATTCTTAAAATTACTGCTCCCAAAAAAAGGCTGTTTTTAAAACTTAATTTTGCATTGATACATGTCCCCTGGGGCAGGACCTGGGTTTCCAAACACTTTTTAGGGCAAAAACTTGCATATAAGCCTTTAAAATTAGCACTTTTGATTTTTCACGTTTGTGTCCCATAGACTTTAACGGTGTTTGAACAAACATTTTTGCATGTTTTGATGTTCTGGTGCGAACCGAACTGGGGGGTGTTTGGCTCATTCCTACTTGCTACTATTGGGGCCTTTAAAGAAAGTCGGTGCACCTGATGAATGTCTCCTTGAAAACCTGTATGCAGTGAATAAGCAGTAGAAGCCAACTTATCTCAATAGATTACTTGGTGTCTGCGGTCCAATTTGGTTGCTGTTAGATGTCCCTGTGGCTCAGTTTCTTAGGGGAGGATGTAGGGTGATATTTATAAGAATCTAAATTCGGTCAGGTGTGCTGGGATTCTGATGTCTAATGTCCTTCTCTCAGCGGCTCTGTGGGAAATGACAGAGAGAATCATGGGCCTTCAGCCATCTCACGATCTCCAAGGGCCAGGCGGCAGGCTCTTATGATGAAGGGGGCCCCCTCAGCTTTGCTTGGATGTAGGTAGAGTCCATAATCTGTAGCAATGAGAATGGGAATGCTTTGTTCTTCTGGCAACAGAGAGAGAGAGGGTACTGTGGTGTGGGCTGGATCACTGAATTTCTCACGCTTCTGCTGGCAGATGGCTTTGAACCCCAACAATATGATCCCCTTATGGATGAGGATCCGTGGCTTTTCCTGGGCAATTCTATTTAAGTCACTCCCGATCTCCACCTCAGTCTCTCAGATGAAACAAGGAAACCTTTATAGAATAAAGCCCCTTGTGTCCATTGTCTTATGTTCTGTGTATTTGTGAATGTTCTCAGGATCTCTTTTCTAGTAATCATGGAGCAACAGACAGCAAACAAGCTGGGGAGAAGGCGGATGCAGGCAAAGTTGGTAGCAGCCAAGCAGCAGAGATACAGAATCAGATCCAAAGCAGAGTCAGGGCCAGGTCAGGGTTGGTATCAGTCAAGCAGAGATGGCACCAGAATGGAAGGCAAAAGGCAGAGTCAGGTCACAAGCCGGGTCAGCAACAAGGTATAAAGAATGAGCAGAGTCAAACAGGCCAGGTACACACAGTAACAGACACAGGCGGTCGAAGCTGATGACCACTCAGCAATCCTCTGGTCTCTGGAGCCACTTTAAATAGGCAAGTGAGTGCCAAGTATTCACACATGCTAACGGGCATGTGCTAGGACAGGTCTAATTGTCACTTAAGAATTATTATAAACATGCGCCCGACCGTGCATACAATTTCCCCGACACAACCATTCCTCCATCCATTTCTATATAAGGAGTCACCTCTCCGTATTGGAGGAGAATGATCACCATTTGCTGTACCATATTTAGTGATAAAAACCTGACAGAGGTTCTATCCTTCCCCTCCTCCACTCATAAAAATATTTTTTATATCTGTCTGTGTTGTGTCTGGAAATGTCCCCTCACTTTCTGTGTTGTGTCACCAGGACAGGAAGTGTAGATGAAGTGAAAACTGACAGAGGATCTAGCCCTTTCTTCTCCCCCCAGAGAAAGTTCTGACCAGACATACAATATAATCACATCAGAGAAAGTGGTGTCATTCACCTGACTGTACTGTGTGGCAGAGCTGTGTACATCTCAGAGTTGGATGGACAGAAATAGAAATTCGTTGGTTGGTAAATCGGTTCCAATCTCTGTATATTTATCTGTATTCCTGGAGTTCAGCTTTACATCTCACCTCCGACCTTCCCTCCAGTTGTACCGGCTCCTCTCCTCTATAGAAATGGCTTCCTCTGATTTCACTGCACACTGTGAGCTTCTCATAATGTGCATTAGAAGCTGCAGGAACTAAGATCCTGTCTCATTCATCCAGCATCATCTAGCCTTTTCCTCTCCAACCTGACTGTCCCTTTCATTGATTGAATATCTGTTCTTTCTCTCATGGAAGCTCAGCATCATATGTGGGTGTTATGTAGGGTGTTCTTTATATAAACATAGCCTTCCTAGGAACACCCACTCATCAACACATTTTAATATTTTCATAACTCCTCCCAAGAGCCCGCCCACTGCTTACATCAGGACTGTGGGCTCCTGAGAGGAGTACTGAGACCAGAGGCTGGGATGTTTTCTGGAAGCCATGTACAGCCCCCTTCCGGCCCCTCCTACCAGTCATGATCTGCCAGCATTGCATAGAGAATCACAGAGACCCACTAATGACATTACTGGATTTAAAAAAATGTATGTCATGAAAATGAAAATATTTAATTTTAAAAATTGTTTTACCATGTTGATGAGGGGGCCAGGGAAATAAAATATAAATGCCCACCACTCCATGTTTTTTGGGAAGCAGTTATAAAGTGGACTAAATATATAACAGAAACCACAATAGAATTCACTGCAGCCACCTGTTTGATCAATGTGAATAAACTTACCATAAGTAGATATAAGAAGTCTCTGTCTAGGCATTTACTATTAGCAGCCAAAACACTCATACCCCTTCACTGGAAGACCACACACATACCCAACATTAAAGATTGGAAAGGGTAAACTACATTTACAAAATGGAGGAAATTGCTGCCATGAAGAAAGAAAACAGTACAAACTTCAATCTTACCTGGCAACCATGGCTGTTATTTGTACACTCCTCTGTTTATGATTCACTTACTAAGTAAAACCTCATAGATAAAAGGTTGTTGTCTTATCAAAAAGTCGACAAGAAATGATATAATATGATGCACTATATCTTAATACCACTCAAGCTCTTCTCTAATGACTGTTAATGAATATGCTAAACTACTCATACGCCTGATATATTTATCTTCTTTCGGCTCTCAATTTGGTGAGATACCTACTACAGTACTCCTCACTTCTGCCTCCCCCCCTTTTCTTCCTCCCCTACCCTTCCCTTCTCTTCTATCCTCAATCTCTCCCCTTTCTCCCCCCACCCCTCTCCTTATTATATCCTTTACTGAAAATGTTCATAATATAATCGTAAACCCCAACTGTCACTCACTTGTAATTTCTTCATATTATGGATAAATATTTTCATTTTGTATTGAATGCAATTATTGTATCGCAATAAGTTTCAATAAACTTCTGATTGTGAAAAAAATATATATATAAACAGATGGAACTTCAGCGTTAAGTAATAATAGATTTGTGTCCCCAGTTAGATTTGCTATATAACATCACTATATTGTTATTTATTGTATTTATCGGTTTTATATGTAAATGGGTTTAGTTTACTCTTGGTGGTTGAGGATTATCTTGTAATTAGGTATGAGCCAAACAACCCCTGGTTTTTTTCGCACCAGAACTTGCGAACAGACAAAAAATTTGTGCGAACACGCGAACATCGTTAAAGTCTATGGACACGAACGTGAAAAATCAAAAGTGCTCTTTTTAACCATCTCAATACAGGGCACTCTCACCCCCTTCCTGCCCAGGCCATTTTTCAGCTTCCAGCGCTGTCACACTTTTGCCCCTAACACACGGTCGGATTTTCCGATGGAAAATGTCCGATCGGAGCGTGTTGTTGGAAATTCCGACCGTGTGTGGGCTCCATCACACATTTTCCATCGGATTTTCCGACACACAAAGTTGGAGAGCAGGAGATAAAATTTTCCGACAACAAAATCCGTTGTCGGAAATTCCGATCGTGTGTACACAAATCCGACGGACAAAGTGCCACGCATGCTCAGAATAAATAAAGAGATGAAAGCTATTGGCCACTGCCCCGTTTATAGTCCCGACGTACGTGTTTTACGTCACCGCGTTTAGAACGATCGGATTTTCCGACAACTTTGTGCGACCGTGTGTAGACAAAACAAGTTTGAGCCAACATCCGTCGGAAAAAATCCTAGGATTTTGTTGTCGGAATGTCCGAACAAAGTCCGACCGTGTGTACGCCCTATTTGAATGACAATTGCACGGTCATGCAACACTATACCCAAATGAAATTTTTATCACTTTTTCCCCACAAATAGAGCTTTCTTTTAGTGGTATTTGATCACCTCTGCGGTTTTTATTTTTTGCACTATAAACAAAAGAAGAGTGACAAGTTTGAAAAAAACACAATATTTTTTACTTTTTGCTATAATAAATATCCAATTTTTTTTTTTTAACATTTTTTTTCCTCAGTTTAGGCCGATACGTATTCTTCTACATATTTTTGGTAAAAAAAAATCGCAATAAGCGTATATTGCAGTACAAGGTATAGGGAGTGGCGCTGTGTTAGGAGTGTAACTGGAATTTAAAAAAAATTTTTTGAATGTATGAATTAATTTAAATAATTTTTTGGTATGATCCAGAAGTTTTTTAACAGAAAAAACTATTCTTATTATAGTGAAAACACCTTAGTAAGTGAAAAAATGCTTCTATATGTGCAAAAAATCGCAAATCTTAAACAACACCATAAAATATAAATACATTTACATATTTGATAAGTGTAAAGTGATAAATGCCCGAAGCAGTGATTATCAAACAGCAATATATAAATGTGCAGTAATCATACGCAGTAAAGAAATCATTAATAATGTGTCAAAATCGCAGATAGAAAATCGCAAACTAAAAAGTCACAGCTAAAAAAACAAAAAACCATATGTTATTCAGTGCAAAAATGTTCATAGAAATAGTGCAACAAAAGTTCTTCTTTGAGTGATAAAGTGCCGTGCTGTAGCAACTAATGATCCCCCCAATGTGGTTGCACTCACCGGAGTGCTCCACCCCTGCAGGGGTACGAGCGTATACTGTTAATCCTGTCAATCCAGTCCCGTGGGTGTCAATTTCCTTCCACGCTGCCCCAATCCAGAAAACCAGCTGTACACATAGAGAGGTGGGGACTACCTGTCCCTTGAAGTGTCAAAAAATCCCCTCTGGATATCCACTTAAGTAAAAAATATTAAAAGAAGAGGTATCCACATAGCGTGATTCTGTTTAAAATATGTTCATTTATTTAAATAAAAACAGTTCAGTCACAGTAGGCTGATATCACACTAGCGGTTATTTAAAAATATATCCAAGTGTTTCCGAATATGAGAGGGAGCCCACAGTTTCCTACAACCTCCCTGTATTCCGGGGCCGCAGCGTCAGCGTGAACCGCCGCTTGCGTTCCACCGCTCGAATATCCGGAACCACGATCCGCGGAAATGACGTTGTGCGTGCCAAGATAGTCCCGCCTTATGCGTTTCGTCACTCGGACGTCATCGGAGGCGCTGCCATCTTGGCACTCCCAACGTCCTTTATCGAAGGTGTAGCTATAGCTGCGGCCAATCAAAACCCGGCTAATTAAACCCACATGTCCCGCGGCCTAATTTGGTAATTGGTTACCAGGTAGATTAGGCCTACATCAAACAATGTAGTAATGGGAAATCCTATAGGAGCGTAACCTAGCTCCATTGCGCCCTCTACTGGCGTACCCAAAACGAATACTACAATAGCCGCAGCGATAACCCACATCAATAAGTGCACCACAGCATAAATAATACAGACTCATAAATATACAGTGGTATTCCTACTCCAGTAAAAATAAATACATTTAAAAATAAATGTTTTAAACCTTTGTTAGAAACACCTTATGTTACAGTATTCCCAAGAGGAACGAGGTTTTTTTAAAATTCTTATTTCATCTTGAGTTCCAGAAGAAAAAATCAAACAATAAAATCAAAGATCATAAGAGAAAGAATATAAATAAAAAATACATAAAAATATTAAATTCTTTTTTAGAAAATCCCTTATCCCAAAAATGAGTTTTTATTATAAAAATGAGTATTTATTATAGATATAGATATAAATAAGAAATATTTCTTGTGCTTAATAAAAACTCTAACCATACCCGTGTGTTAGAAAAGAAGGGGGGTAGGCAAAGTTATAAAAGTAAAGGATTTAATATGTATGAAGGCCTTAGATTCATTAATAACTGAGTATTCCTCAATTTATTACTCTGTACTCTGACTTCTGAGGATCCCTAAGAGCACAGATATGTGTAAAGTAAATAACAAAGTTGGATAAAACATATAAAAAATGTTTCTATTATTGTGTCAGGATAGAGATTTTTGATTTATAAATTATCAAATATTTTATTAATAAGTCTACTAAGGATTAGAAGTAATTAAAAATCATTAAAAATCGAATGTACTGAGATAAGGAACTCAAATCATGTGTATATGTACATATTCCTATCTCATACCTACATAAAAAGTATTAGTGAGGTCTCTAATAATCCCTAAGTAATTCATAAAAATCTACTGAAATCTAAAAAGATTTTTTATTTGGCATACTGTTTGATATCTAAAATTCCCTAATGGTTTAAAGGGAAATAATAGTGTTAAAAATTAGACAGGAAGCAGTTAAGGTCTATGTCTACATTCAACCCTCTTGGTACCAGACTGCCCAGACGATAAATCCATTTAGTTTCATTCTGGGATATTTTTATTTTCTTGTTACCCCCCCTCCAATAGTCTTTAATCAGGTCAATGCCATAAAAAATCAGTCCCGTGGGGTCCCTATTGTGAAATTCATCGAAGTGCCTCGAAAGATTGTGTTTTGGGAAACCTTTTTTAATATTATTAATATGTTCCCTGATCCTAACATAAAGCGGCCTGGTGGTCCTTCCCACATATTGTAATCGGCAGGGACATTCGATCACATATGTGACGTGGGTACTTTCGCAAGTGATCAATTCCCTAATCTGATACTCTCTGCCGGATCTGGATTTAAACGATAACTTTTTCCTCGGTTGCTTTTTGCTTACCCAACATGGCAAGCATTTTTGGCATCTAAAAAAACCTTTTATTTCAGGAAAAAGTCTGATTGTTTTAGGTGGATCAATCACATTATGTACCAATTGATTCCTCAAATTGGGGGCCTTTCTGTAGATGAATCTTGTTTTTTTTGAAAGCAGCCCTGCCAGGGTCCTGTCAGATTTTAGAATCGGCCAGTATTTCCTGATGATATGTTCAACTGAACGATATTGGTTAGTAAATCCTGTGATAAATGCCGTGTCTGTCCCAGAGGAGTTGTTATCTTTTTCTTTCTTCCTCAATAGGGAGTCGCGATCCAAGTCTCCTATCTCCATCTTCTGCCTTGTTAGGGATTCCCTTCGGTATCCTTTATCAATGAATTTTTCAATCAAATCATCGGCTTGTGTATAATAATCTTCAATTCTATGGCAGTTTCTTCGCAGTCTCATTAGTTGACCCTTCGGGATGTTCTCCTTCCATTTAGGATGATGGCAGCTGGAGGTCGGGATATACCCATTGCGATCAGTTGTTTTGAAAAAAGTTTTAGTATGAAACTCATTATTTTCTTTAAAAATTTGTAAATCTAGATACTCTATTTCTTGGGGATCGCATTTACCACTAAAGGAAATGCCATATTGGTTTTGATTCATTATTTCCAGGAATTCCTGGAAGGAATCTGACGTCCCTTCCCACACGATGATCACGTCGTCTATATAGCGACGGTAAAATGTTATCTCTGGACGTAATCTCTTAAAAATATGTTCTGCTTCCCACATATCCATAAATAAATTGGCCACGCTCGGGGCATATTTTGCCCCCATGGCAACGCCCTTAGTCCGGAGGTAGTAATCTTTCTGGTACCAAAAATAATTGCTTTCCATCGCTAATTTCAGGGCCTCTAAAATAAAATCAATCTGTTCACATTTGAGATTCCCATCTTCACGGAGTGCTTTCTCAACCCCCTTGATACCATATTTTTGTATAATACTGGTATAGAGGGAGTTTACATCTATCGTTGCAAGGATGCATCCATTAACCTCAGTTACATGTTTCAATTCGTTAATCAATTGTGTACTATCCTTAAGGTATGATCTTCCTTTCGCCACCAGTGGTTTTAAAAAACAATCAATGTATTCCCCCAATCTGGAAAATAAGGAGTTGATACCACTTATTATTGGTCTTCCGGGGGGTTTCTCTAGTCGTTTGTGTATTTTTGGTAAATAATACATTACCGGTGTTTTCGTAGATTCACATATTAAATATTTTGCTTCCTTTTTATTTAGGATACCAATGTCTCTCCCTTTCTTTACCAGATTTTTTAGTTTCTTTCCAAAAAGTCGCTTCGGATTCCCTTTAAGTTTCTTATAGGTATTTTCCACCCTAAGGAGGTTCTGCATCTCTTCCTCGTAATCTTCCTTTTTTAGTATCACCAAACCGCCCCCTTTGTCCGCAGGGCGTATAACTACCTGATTTCTTTTTCCAATCTCTTTAATCGTTTTCCAAACATTTCTATTTCTAGGTTTCTTCCTTTCTAATTTTGCAAGATCGTTTTCCACCATCTTCTTGAAGGCATTCATACATTGGTCCCCGGGAACTTTCGGGTTGAAGATGGAGTTGTTCCTGAGGTCTGTGTGTTTAAAGTTAGATGGTTCCCTTTCTCCTGTCTGGTCTTTATTCAAGGCGTAATGTTTCCTTATTCTTAATTTACGCATAAATTTTTGTAAGTCGATGAAGACCTCAAACTTATCAATATTTTTCTCTGGTGCAAATTTCAATCCTAAATCTAAAATCTTTAATTCCTCTTCTGAGAAAACAACATCACTCAAATTAAAAATTCCTTCCCCTAATACTCCCTTCTTCTCTTTCTTCTTCTTTCCTCCTCGTTTTCCTCTTGTCTGTATCCTCTTTCGGTGTCTCTTGTGATATGGTCCAAATCGCTGTCCTGGTATCTGTACAGTCTGTTCCCTGTTGGCTGTGGGTATCTGTAAGGTCCGGTATTCCTCCTCTCTCTGTGTGTAGGTAGGTCTCCTTGTCTTTGAAAGTCTCTGCTGTTCTCTGGTGGTCCTCTCCCTCCATGTCTCCTGTAGGGAGGTCGTGCCTTCCATCTTCCAGGTGGGCCACCTCTGTGAAAATCCCCATATTCCCTGGGGGGTTTCCTATATTGTTGGCTATTATAGGGGCCATATTGTCTTCTATCCATCAACGGTGAATACCTAATTTGGATAGGAACATTATACCTTGGAGTGGCTGGGGATCTACCACTCATGGGTTCTCGGGGGTATTCGTCCCTTCCTCTTATCCCGGGTCCACTCCTTTGGTAATTGGGTGTGCGTGGTAGTTCCGTGTGTCTCACATTAGAAATGTGTTCAAATCTAGTTTGTCGTAGAGTGTCTGCTAACACCTCCTCCTCTAATGGGTTCTCATCCATAGAGTTTTCTTCCAATTCATTATTTGAATCATTTGAGTCATTTATTTCTTCTTGCCATTTATAAACCATTTTATTGGCATAATCTAGGACATCTCTCTTATATTTCTTTTGTTTTTTTGATTGTATAGTCAAATCATACTTCTTTATGATATCTTGTAATTCTCTGTCCTTATCTTTATATTCTTGTTGATCAATGAACGGAAGTAGCAGGTTTTTTATCTCTGTGATTCTCTCTTCTATTTTCCTTACTTTGAAACGTCTCCTTTCTAATATTTTATGCAGGAGCTCATTTTCACATCCTGAGAAGAAAGAATACCATTCTTCATTCAGAGATGTATCATCCAAGCTGTCATTTGGACTTAAATCCCACCTCAGCCTTCTGGGTGTCATTTTTTCTTTGACATACATCTCCAGGGTAACAATATCCCACCACACCCTTAAGTGTTTTTCTAGGGTGTGCCTTAACTGCTTAAATAGTCCAGTCAAGTCCTGCCTATTATTCACCTGTTCTTGATTAAAAATCCCTCCTATATCAATCTTCCTATTTGACATATACCCAAATATGTCCATAGCTGCAGATCCCTACTTAGCACCCGTAGGAGCCAGAAATTGTAAAAATATATATCAACGGATCCGCGCTTCTAGACTAACTAACACCTGCAGCCCCCCCTAAATGGGAAGGGGACACCTATGTGATCCCCCAAATAGTACAGTACAAGGTATAGGGAGTGGCGCTGTGTTAGGAGTGTAACTGGAATTAAAAAAAATTTTTTTGAATGTATGAATTAATTTAAATAATTTTTTGGTATGATCCAGAAGTTTTTTAACAGAAAAAACTATTCTTATTATAGTGAAAACACCTTAGTAAGTGAAAAAATGCTTCTATATGTGCAAAAAATCGCAAATCTTAAACAACACCATAAAATATAAATACATTTACATATTTGATAAGTGTAAAGTGATAAATGCCCGAAGCAGTGATTATCAAACAGCAATATATAAATGTGCAGTAATCATACACAGTAAAGAAATCATTAATAATGTGTCAAAATCGCAGATAGAAAATCGCAAACTAAAAAGTCACAGCTAAAAAAACAAAAAACCATATGTTATTCAGTGCAAAAATGTTCATAGAAATAGTGCAACAAAAGTTCTTCTTTGAGTGATAAAGTGCCGTGCTGTAGCAACTAATGATCCCCCCAATGTGGTTGCACTCATCGGAGCGCTCCACCCCTGCAGGGGTACGAGCGTATACTGTTAATCCTGTCAATCCAGTCCCGTGGGTGTCAATTTCCTTCCACGCTGCCCCAATCCAGAAAACCAGCTGTACACATAGAGAGGTGGGGACTACCTGTCCCTTGAAGTGTCAAAAAATCCCCTCTGGATATCCACTTAGGTAAAAAATATTAAAAGAAGAGGTATCCACATAGCGTGATTCTGTTTAAAATATGTTCATTTATTTAAATAAAAACAGTTCAGTCACAGTAGGCTGATATCACACTAGCGGTTATTTAAAAATATATCCAAGTGTTTCCGAATATGAGAGGGAGCCCACAGTTTCCTACAACCTCCCTGTATTCCGGGGCCGCAGCGTCAGCGTGAACCGCCGCTTGCGTTCCACCGCTCGAATATCCGGAACCACGATCCGCGGAAATGACGTTGTGCGTGCCAAGATAGTCCCGCCTTACGCGTTTCGTCACTCGGACGTCATCGGAGGCGCTGCCATCTTGGCACTCCCAACGTCCTTTATCGAAGGTGTAGCTATAGCTGCGGCCAATCAAAACCCGGCTAATTAAACCCACATGTCCCGCGGCCTAATTTGGTAATTGGTTACCAGGTAGATTAGGCCTACATCAAACAATGTAGTAATGGGAAATCCTATAGGAGCGTAACCTAGCTCCATTGCGCCCTCTACTGGCGTACCCAAAACGAATACTACAATAGCCGCAGCGATAACCCACATCAATAAGTGCACCACAGCATAAATAATACAGACTCATAAATATACAGTGGTATTCCTACTCCAGTAAAAATAAATACATTTAAAAATAAATGTTTTAAACCTTTGTTAGAAACACCTTATGTTACAGTATTCCCAAGAGGAACGAGGTTTTTTTAAAATTCTTATTTCATCTTGAGTTCCAGAAGAAAAAATCAAACAATAAAATCAAAGATCATAAGAGAAAGAATATAAATAAAAAATACATAAAAATATTAAATTCTTTTTTAGAAAATCCCTTATCCCAAAAATGAGTTTTTATTATAAAAATGAGTATTTATTATAGATATAGATATAAATAAGAAATATTTCTTGTGCTTAATAAAAACTCTAACCATACCCGTGTGTTAGAAAAGAAGGGGGGTAGGCAAAGTTATAAAAGTAAAGGATTTAATATGTATGAAGGCCTTAGATTCATTAATAACTGAGTATTCCTCAATTTATTACTCTGTACTCTGACTTCTGAGGATCCCTAAGAGCACAGATATGTGTAAAGTAAATAACAAAGTTGGATAAAACATATAAAAAATGTTTCTATTATTGTGTCAGGATAGAGATTTTTGATTTATAAATTATCAAATATTTTATTAATAAGTCTACTAAGGATTAGAAGTAATTAAAAATCATTAAAAATCGAATGTACTGAGATAAGGAACTCAAATCATGTGTATATGTACATATTCCTATCTCATACCTACATAAAAAGTATTAGTGAGGTCTCTAATAATCCCTAAGTAATTCATAAAAATCTACTGAAATCTAAAAAGATTTTTTATTTGGCATACTGTTTGATATCTAAAATTCCCTAATGGTTTAAAGGGAAATAATAGTGTTAAAAATTAGACAGGAAGCAGTTAAGGTCTATGTCTACATTCAACCCTCTTGGTACCAGACTGCCCAGACGATAAATCCATTTAGTTTCATTCTGGGATATTTTTATTTTCTTGTTACCCCCCCTCCAATAGTCTTTAATCAGGTCAATGCCATAAAAAATCAGTCCCGTGGGGTCCCTATTGTGAAATTCATCGAAGTGCCTCGAAAGATTGTGTTTTGGGAAACCTTTTTTAATATTATTAATATGTTCCCTGATCCTAACATAAAGCGGCCTGGTGGTCCTTCCCACATATTGTAATCGGCAGGGACATTCGATCACATATGTGACGTGGGTACTTTCGCAAGTGATCAATTCCCTAATCTGATACTCTCTGCCGGATCTGGATTTAAACGATAACTTTTTCCTCGGTTGCTTTTTGCTTACCCAACATGGCAAGCATTTTTGGCATCTAAAAAAACCTTTTATTTCAGGAAAAAGTCTGATTGTTTTAGGTGGATCAATCACATTATGTACCAATTGATTCCTCAAATTGGGGGCCTTTCTGTAGATGAATCTTGTTTTTTTTGAAAGCAGCCCTGCCAGGGTCCTGTCAGATTTTAGAATCGGCCAGTATTTCCTGATGATATGTTCAACTGAACGATATTGGTTAGTAAATCCTGTGATAAATGCCGTGTCTGTCCCAGAGGAGTTGTTATCTTTTTCTTTCTTCCTCAATAGGGAGTCGCGATCCAAGTCTCCTATCTCCATCTTCTGCCTTGTTAGGGATTCCCTTCGGTATCCTTTATCAATGAATTTTTCAATCAAATCATCGGCTTGTGTATAATAATCTTCAATTCTATGGCAGTTTCTTCGCAGTCTCATTAGTTGACCCTTCGGGATGTTCTCCTTCCATTTAGGATGATGGCAGCTGGAGGTCGGGATATACCCATTGCGATCAGTTGTTTTGAAAAAAGTTTTAGTATGAAACTCATTATTTTCTTTAAAAATTTGTAAATCTAGATACTCTATTTCTTGGGGATCGCATTTACCACTAAAGGAAATGCCATATTGGTTTCGATTCATTATTTCCAGGAATTCCTGGAAGGAATCTGACGTCCCTTCCCACACGATGATCACGTCGTCTATATAGCGACGGTAAAATGTTATCTCTGGACGTAATCTCTTAAAAATATGTTCTGCTTCCCACATATCCATAAATAAATTGGCCACGCTCGGGGCATATTTTGCCCCCATGGCAACGCCCTTAGTCCGGAGGTAGTAATCTTTCTGGTACCAAAAATAATTGCTTTCCATCGCTAATTTCAGGGCCTCTAAAATAAAATCAATCTGTTCACATTTGAGATTCCCATCTTCACGGAGTGCTTTCTCAACCCCCTTGATACCATATTTTTGTATAATACTGGTATAGAGGGAGTTTACATCTATCGTTGCAAGGATGCATCCATTAACCTCAGTTACATGTTTCAATTCGTTAATCAATTGTGTACTATCCTTAAGGTATGATCTTCCTTTCGCCACCAGTGGTTTTAAAAAACAATCAATGTATTCCCCCAATCTGGAAAATAAGGAGTTGATACCACTTATTATTGGTCTTCCGGGGGGTTTCTCTAGTCGTTTGTGTATTTTTGGTAAATAATACATTACCGGTGTTTTCGTAGATTCACATATTAAATATTTTGCTTCCTTTTTATTTAGGATACCAATGTCTCTCCCTTTCTTTACCAGATTTTTTAGTTTCTTTCCAAAAAGTCGCTTCGGATTCCCTTTAAGTTTCTTATAGGTATTTTCCACCCTAAGGAGGTTCTGCATCTCTTCCTCGTAATCTTCCTTTTTTAGTATCACCAAACCGCCCCCTTTGTCCGCAGGGCGTATAACTACCTGATTTCTTTTTCCAATCTCTTTAATCGTTTTCCAAACATTTCTATTTCTAGGTTTCTTCCTTTCTAATTTTGCAAGATCGTTTTCCACCATCTTCTTGAAGGCATTCATACATTGGTCCCCGGGAACTTTCGGGTTGAAGATGGAGTTGTTCCTGAGGTCTGTGTGTTTAAAGTTAGATGGTTCCCTTTCTCCTGTCTGGTCTTTATTCAAGGCGTAATGTTTCCTTATTCTTAATTTACGCATAAATTTTTGTAAGTCGATGAAGACCTCAAACTTATCAATATTTTTCTCTGGTGCAAATTTCAATCCTAAATCTAAAATCTTTAATTCCTCTTCTGAGAAAACAACATCACTCAAATTAAAAATTCCTTCCCCTAATACTCCCTTCTTCTCTTTCTTCTTCTTTCCTCCTCGTTTTCCTCTTGTCTGTATCCTCTTTCGGTGTCTCTTGTGATATGGTCCAAATCGCTGTCCTGGTATCTGTACAGTCTGTTCCCTGTTGGCTGTGGGTATCTGTAAGGTCCGGTATTCCTCCTCTCTCTGTGTGTAGGTAGGTCTCCTTGTCTTTGAAAGTCTCTGCTGTTCTCTGGTGGTCCTCTCCCTCCATGTCTCCTGTAGGGAGGTCGTGCCTTCCATCTTCCAGGTGGGCCACCTCTGTGAAAATCCCCATATTCCCTGGGGGGTTTCCTATATTGTTGGCTATTATAGGGGCCATATTGTCTTCTATCCATCAACGGTGAATACCTAATTTGGATAGGAACATTATACCTTGGAGTGGCTGGGGATCTACCACTCATGGGTTCTCGGGGGTATTCGTCCCTTCCTCTTATCCCGGGTCCACTCCTTTGGTAATTGGGTGTGCGTGGTAGTTCCGTGTGTCTCACATTAGAAATGTGTTCAAATCTAGTTTGTCGTAGAGTGTCTGCTAACACCTCCTCCTCTAATGGGTTCTCATCCATAGAGTTTTCTTCCAATTCATTATTTGAATCATTTGAGTCATTTATTTCTTCTTGCCATTTATAAACCATTTTATTGGCATAATCTAGGACATCTCTCTTATATTTCTTTTGTTTTTTTGATTGTATAGTCAAATCATACTTCTTTATGATATCTTGTAATTCTCTGTCCTTATCTTTATATTCTTGTTGATCAATGAACGGAAGTAGCAGGTTTTTTATCTCTGTGATTCTCTCTTCTATTTTCCTTACTTTGAAACGTCTCCTTTCTAATATTTTATGCAGGAGCTCATTTTCACATCCTGAGAAGAAAGAATACCATTCTTCATTCAGAGATGTATCATCCAAGCTGTCATTTGGACTTAAATCCCACCTCAGCCTTCTGGGTGTCATTTTTTCTTTGACATACATCTCCAGGGTAACAATATCCCACCACACCCTTAAGTGTTTTTCTAGGGTGTGCCTTAACTGCTTAAATAGTCCAGTCAAGTCCTGCCTATTATTCACCTGTTCTTGATTAAAAATCCCTCCTATATCAATCTTCCTATTTGACATATACCCAAATATGTCCATAGCTGCAGATCCCTACTTAGCACCCGTAGGAGCCAGAAATTGTAAAAATATATATCAACGGATCCGCGCTTCTAGACTAACTAACACCTGCAGCCCCCCCTAAATGGGAAGGGGACACCTATGTGATCCCCCAAATAGTACAGTACAAGGTATAGGGAGTGGCGCTGTGTTAGGAGTGTAACTGGAATTAAAAAAAATTTTTTTGAATGTATGAATTAATTTAAATAATTTTTTGGTATGATCCAGAAGTTTTTTAACAGAAAAAACTATTCTTATTATAGTGAAAACACCTTAGTAAGTGAAAAAATGCTTCTATATGTGCAAAAAATCGCAAATCTTAAACAACACCATAAAATATAAATACATTTACATATTTGATAAGTGTAAAGTGATAAATGCCCGAAGCAGTGATTATCAAACAGCAATATATAAATGTGCAGTAATCATACACAGTAAAGAAATCATTAATAATGTGTCAAAATCGCAGATAGAAAATCGCAAACTAAAAAGTCACAGCTAAAAAAACAAAAAAACATATGTTATTCAGTGCAAAAATGTTCATAGAAATAGTGCAACAAAAGTTCTTCTTTGAGTGATAAAGTGCCGTGCTGTAGCAACTAATGATCCCCCCAATGTGGTTGCACT